>JASAMV010008439.1:0-14232 GCA_030248065.1 Rhynchonema sp. JSB1_4
AATTCAATATTGAACATCTGTCATGCAGCGTTGTTGCCATGCTTTAAATGATGAAAGACTTGAAGAAACTTTGGCTTCCTTGGGTTTGATGGCTGGTTCATCCAGTTTTTCAGACGTTTTAAATTACTGCACAAGTGAAAAAAGCCGCTGGTTTAGAACAACAATCGTGCTTTACCATTTTTCTCTTCCACTCGTGTGCAGTTTTATTCAATTATGTGTTTGTTTGCCCAATTCCTTTCAACTTCATCCCGACCTTTCACACGCAGCACGGGGAGCGACGTTCTGTCACCAAGTTATGAAACTGAGTCAGAAGTGAACTAAAGGTCCTGAAAAGAATGCCGCACAACACTTGCGCAGCCTTTAGCTTTCTGCAATTTGCATCGCAATTCAGAAAAAGAAGAAACGGAAAAAATGGCACAACCGGAGCCAAAACAACACCATCTGATGCCGAACGAAGTTGCCCAATCACTCATCACCACTGACGATTCGCCACCCATGAAGCACGCCTGCGTCATCAAATCAAGCGCACCGCCGCCTCTCTGGCTCGAGTACAACTTCAGGTATCAGTGCATTCGGCTGTCCGGTGTTTGGAGCCATCGCGTCGCTTTACTACATTTATGTATGAGCGTGTCAATAATCAGTATCGAGTTGAGTTCACTCCACTCTCCATAAAATCGAAATGGGTAGTGGTAGTATACCATAGACACCCAGCTTTGCACATCGCAGATGCATTCACAGACGTCGTCGACGTAGGGACATCGTCACTGTATGAATGCACCGGATGGGCACATGCTTGGCCCCAAACAAGGATATGCAATACACGACCTGCAAATTACCGTTTGCTGCATCTAAAGTGCTGCGCTTTTATTGTTGTCATGCCCATCGGTGAGCATGTTGTTCTTGAGCACGTGGCTCAGTGAAATCCCGAAATGCTGAATTGCCAAAATTTCGTCCAGCGCTCCACTCTACATGTTGAAATTCACCGGTTTCTCCTACGAGCCCGATCCATTCCGTCACCCACCGAACCAATCACATCGAGTCCATCGAATGTTGGGTCTGGTTTGGTGTCTGGCGTGGGCCGGTGTCAATGCGTTTGTCGCCAGTGTGACCCTGCATGAAATACACACCAGTAGGATGGTAAGTGTGGCCACGTTCATGTTGATTGTGATCATGTGAAACATCAGCTGGTGTACCAGCGTATTTTATGTGTATGCACACTGGGTTGACTGCTGTGTGGAGTCTAAATCCGACAATAAACGTCTTGCTGGCGCCAAAAACACAAAACAAAGCAAATTCTTCAGTTGTTGTCAATTTGCGTCACCTGTGTTATCCTGTCCATCGGTTATCAAGAGTTTGCACGCTTGTACCCGAATAGTACCAGTTCAAAGATATTGAATAGAGGAGAACGATTGAAGCCAGCTACGTATATGATGCAAGACAGTTAGTGTCAGTGAATAAACACAAATTTAAAGAAAAATAATCCCAAATTTGTACGTGCAGGCGCGTGGCATGCTCGACCCACTCACCATGTCGGTGCTGTTGTGCGGCGTGAAGCCAGTGCGCAATCTACTCAATTTGCTGACATTTATCTGGAGTCAGGATGCGCACACCATCTTGCTGTCGGCGATGGCGCAAATCGATCGCGACTTTCATGCTCAATTCAACTATCGGGCTCCATGGATCAGAGGTTTGTACATGGCTTCTTATTTTGCAATGTTGAATTTTTTCCTAAATTGGTCAACTTGCCGACACATTTTTATCCTCCCGCATCTTGCTCATAATGGCCTTCATAACGTTCCTGCTGCCGGGTCTGGCTCGCTGGATTGAGTTTACGATGGATTACATGCACGCAAGCACTGAACAGTGGACATCTGCTTCAAGTTGGCTCATATTTTGGTTAAGAATCCCATTTTTGACGAACAATTTTTTTTTATTTACAGCATTCGAAAGGTTCTTTTCAATTTCGTCCCTGTATCTGGCTCCGATGCTCAGTGTCTGGCAACTGACTCCATTGTATTATTTCACATTGCTGTGTTATGTGCACGAAAAATGGTTCATTCAATTGAGACGAGAGCTCAGACAGTACGTTGATGTTTTATTTTTTGAAACTTTTCCCACCGACCGACTGAGTTCATGAACTACCGATTGTACCTGATGTTTCGCCTTGTGTTGTCTCATTCCTGGTGATGTTTCAGCGACCTAACACTAACTAAGCACAAGTCCGACTTCTACTACGAGTGGTTCATCCGTCTGACCACATGCGTTTCGCTGATGGGCGACTTCGTCAGTCTGTATCTGTTCTCATCGATGGCCATGAGCGTCGTCATTCTCTGTCTCACCATCTACTTTGCCATTCATTCCAGTTCGGTAAGTGCGGAATTCGTCAGTGTTCGGTGGTCGTTCATTGAATGTTTCGCATCGATGCTGATGAATTGGCGCACCGTTCGACCGTCACGTCGGTGGAAACAGTTTGTATAGTCTTGCAATGTCCGCATTGTTCCAGAACACCTTGTCGTTTAGATTCAGATGCCATAAACAGTGTCACAAAGCGATAATGCCCAAGCCAATCACTATTCTCAAGTATCGAAGGTTGGCTGCGTGAACCTTATTGACGTCATCAAGGTGAGATGGCGTGCGATCGTCATGATTGCAAGTTGTCCGGGGTTTTGCAATTATGATGGGCATGATAACATGAAGGGCACGCACACGAATGACCAGTAATTGAACTGTCAAAATTGCGCAGTGTATTGGTGTTTTCTTAAAACTGTTTCTGGCCGAACGCCCTTTATGACTCAGGTGATCGCCGTCAACGTCGCCGCGGCCAATCTCAGTCAGACGGAGGCCGTGTTCCAAACGTTCCTGCCGACTTGGGCGGGAATTCAAATTGCGACCGCATTGATTTATGTGATTTGCATATCGATCGCTGGACTCAGAATGAATGAATCGGTATGTAAAACTTTTGCAAAGAGAAAATCTATATTTTTTTGTGTATCGGGAGAGTGGAAAAAATGTTTGTGACAGGCCCGCGCCATGACTGGTGTTGTGCTGCATTTGAAGACCAATGATGAACGAGCTCGATTCAATGTTGTCCGGGCAAGTCTTGCTGCGTTTTTGTAATTTTTGGCATCTTTTTCGATTTCTAAAATTGGCAAAGTTTCTTCAGTTCATCGCACGTATCCAAACGCAACACATGGGCTGGGGCCTGTCAATTTGGAAGGCCCTGCCCGTTGAACGCAGTCTACTTTTCACGGTCTGTGGTTCATTTTTAACACGAAAAACTTTTAAAATATTTATGATACCAAAATATCGATTCCAGCTTTTCGGCCTGATCTCCACGTACGCAGTTCTGCTGCTCAAACTGCAGAAAGATCACAAACCGCTGACACCAGCCAGTCCGTTGGTGGACGTGACCGGCTCAGCAGCTGGTATAGTGAATCAAACACTGTTCAGAAATGCGACTTTGTGATGTTTCAAAATGATCATACAAGTAAAGTTTTATCTCAGTTGAAATGAGTGGCTTCCCTGTGATCTCAAACTACATACATACTATACAAGCTTTATCTCTGTACAAAATGTGAACTATTCATCGATAAACTATATACCGTTCTTTCGTTGTTTTGAAGCAAAGTACAGGTTTTCCAACTTTCAGTTCCCGAGAAAGCAGAGTCATGGCCTGGCCTAATGTGAACAGAGACCTAACAACTGTTGATCATGCGGAAAGCACAAATTTATGTTGCTATCGCATGATGCTGTAGCGAATGAGGATCTCGCACGGTTATTTCCGGACAACATCGTTATCAGCTGTATCATGTCATGTGTAATGTTGTGACTTGTGTGCGGCCTCGGATAGCTTGACTGGAATGTGTTTGAATATTTTGGTCGCACTGCTAAACCAGCTTTTGTATATTTGTTATCTCCCATGTGCTGCTGAGTTCTCAGTTGTGTCGGTTTGTTTTAACGGTTGATGCACAGTTCGCTCTTTCGACAGACACTTTTATTTCGCAATTGTGTTTTGCAAATCGTATTTTGTATCGTATTTTACAGAAATTATTTTTCCATTAACCACAAACGAAAACCAAACCCCCATCGTATCTCTTGCAGAAATATTTTGCATTATGTCATATGGAAGGCAACATCGCGCCATGGATCGTCAGCAATCGAACACGGGGATGGCGCGACGAGCGAATTCGAAGGGCGCGTGCATAGGCTCCGGTTGGTTGTTTGCTGCTTACATCAGCTTTATTTTTTCCTGAAACGGATGTGATGCATTATGTAAATAGGGACATATCTGGCATTTCTCGTTTTAGTTGTAATTCTGCTGGCGGCGACCTGTCGGAGACGTTCATTCAAAATCACTCCCCGTCGAGCGAGTTGAGCGAAATGATGAGGTTTTTAGATTTCCATTAGTTTCTGGTTTTTCGTTTCCAAATGAACCGAATTTTTTTAAATTTTAAAATTCTTGTCTGCTCCAGATTGGCGAGAGAACCAGCAGTTCGTTTTGATAACAGGCGAGCTGCTCTGCCGCAAATTGTCACTCATTGTCTACGCGAACAGTCGACCGGAAGGTTGTTTTACTCTTTCGCTTGTTCAAGCTACATAGTGAACCCTCTTTATAGTGACCCTCTTTTACTGGAACCCCCTTTATAGTGATAAACTGGTCGATTTCGAATTTTTTTATTTATTTCGATAACTCTCTTTATGGTGGGAATTTCTTAAACCTACAGTATGTATCTCTCCTTGGTGGTGACACAAATCTGGACCATCACGGGTCAAGCACCAAATCTGGTCGAGTAGTGGGCACAAATGAGAGAAAATGGAATGAGTTGTGCAGCATGTATAGTCCGTCCATCAGCTCATGGCACTTTTGGTAGGGAGGTTCAGGCTACGTTGTGAAAAAATTGTTCCTCCGCAAGGCAGTGTCAGAGAAAACGGCGCACAAAAATAAAATAAAAACCGATTTCTCTTTCTTTTCTTTTTTCGTAGGCCAACCGGAACCGGAACAGCACTGGATCCTGTCAAGCTTTTCAGCTGACAAAAAGTGTCATGAGCTGATGGATGGACTATACCTGGTTGCCCGTTTCGACCTGCTCTCGTAGACGGCCGGTGCACCAGGTCATTGGAAATGCAGCGGGAATGCACCAGATGGCCACTTCAAGTTCAAGCACCAGATTTTTTGTATACTTGTTGCTATTATGGTGTTGTTGTTGCAATTTTATGGCGGAATGGTTCAAAGCACATGTTCGTGATCGACAAAACGCTCTGTTCCACATTCAACAAATGTCTCGTCACATGCAAAGTATGCCGTGTGTGAACATCTTGTTAGTGAAAATTCTTTATAGTGACAAAAGCGACCTGGTCCAGATTATGTCAACTTTGTTTGTGTTCATACCTGTAGAATTAGCGGTTCGGTCCAGCCAAATAGCGGTTCGGTCGTGTGGCGTGCGTTGTGGAAGCACGTTTTCGGTGGTGCTCGTTGTTCAGTGTGGCGCGCCAAGTTTAGAGTGGCGCGCGATGTTTGAACAAAACATAGGATAAACACAGGATGACCAGAAGTTGCTGTGGCGCTCCAAGTATGTCCAGGAGTTATGATCTCAGTGGCGCGCCAAGTTTGGATTTTCCTAAATCGCTCAAAAGGCCTCCTATCGCGATTCTGCTATCAGTTTTGGAACCGATTCATTTTGACGTGATGTGTAGTTTTTAGGTCATTGATACCCCGAATCGATACCAGCGCCGATATAAGATGAGTTGGTCACCCATTGGTGACCATGTCAAGGGGGTCCACGAGTGGACATGGTCCTTTTTTGGGCTCCAATACCGGCGATGGTATCGATTCGGGGTATCAATGACCTAAAAAGTACACATCATTAAAAATGAATCGGTTTCAGAACTGATTTCAGAATCGTGATAGGAGCCTTTTTGAGCGATTTAGAAACATCCAAATTTGGCGCGCCACCGGTGTGGCCGGCCACACTTTGAGCGCCACTGAGATCACGGGTAGCAAATGTTGATTACCCTTGGAGCGCCACAGAAAATTCAGGGCATGATTGACGGCCCCAATTTTTTGTTCCAGCATCGCGCGCCACTCTAAACTTGGCGTGCCACACTAAACAACGAGCGTCACTGTAAACAATGAGCGCCACCGAAATCGTGCTCCCACAACGCGCGCCACACCGAACCGCTAATTCTCCAGGTGCCTATGATCATGTGTGATGTTTTGACTAGTGTGCGGCCTCGGATAGCTTGACTGGAATGTGTTTGAATTTTTTTCCATTATCATCAATCGAAACCAACACCGCGCCATGGATCGCAACAGTCAGCTGAATGCCTTGATGGAATCAACGATGGCGGGCAATGGCGCGACGAGCGAATTCGAAGGGCGCGTGCATAGGCTCCGGTTGGTTGTTTGCTGCTTACATCAGCTTTATTTTTTCCTGAAACGGATGTGATGCATTATGTAAATAGGGACATATCTGGCATTTCTCGTTTTAGTTGTAATTCTGCTGGCGGCGACCTGTCGGAGACGTTCATTCAAAATCACTCCCCATCGAGCGAGTTGAGCGAAATGATGAGGTTTTTAGATTTCCCTTGGTTTCCGGTTTTTCGTTTCCAAAATGAGCCGAAATGTTTTAAATTTTAAGATTCTTGTCTGCTCCAGATTGGCGAGAGAACCAGCAGTTCGTTTTGATAACAGGCGAGCTGCTCTGCCGCAAATTGTCACTCATTGTCTACGCGAACCGTCGGCCGGAAGGTTGTTTTACTCTTTCGCTTGTTCAAGCTACATACATAGTGAACCCTCTTTATAGTGACCCTCTTTTAGTGGTTTCGGCTGGTTTTGGCTGACAAGGTTTCTGACATGCCGGTTACTGTTTTTTTGTGATTGGTTGATCCGGTCCCTCCTCCAGGTCTTTCGATGGTTCGAACGTGTCATCTGTTGCGCAGTTTGACAACCCCGGCGCTCACCAACTCGGTCAGGCGAACATATTGCTTTCAGCCAACTTGGACCACGGTGGTTATCGACTACTCATCGATGTATTTATGGAGGCCGTGATGAACCATATTGTTCGAAAGGTGTTGAGTGAAACGCTAACGGTTCGTTTTTTATTTTGTGTTTACATCTACGCGGTCTGAGATGTTCAATTTTTGTGCAACATTTTGCTTTTTAGTTCTTCTGGTCGCGGCTTAGTGGTGCATGTCAACAGGTGCCAACATTGAACGCTTGTGCCATTACCAACGCTTCGGATCACATTCGTCTGAATGTCGGTGGTCGAATGTTCGAAACGACACGCACAACATTGATGACTGATCCCGACAGTATGTTGGCCGAAATGTTCGTGTTCGTTGTTGTGACGTGATTTATTTTTTGATGCTTTGTGCTGTAAAATGATAACTGAGCGATACATTATCCTTCAGCTCGCGTGGCGCATCGAACGGGGGAGGCAACAACTGCACGTCAATCAGTGAGCATTTTATTGACAGAAACGGTGATCTGTTTGAGCACGTGCTCGAATTTCTTCGCACCCGTGAACTGACTGCGACGAATGATACGGAACTGCTGAAGCGGCTGGAGAAAGAGGCTGAGGTATACATTTCTTGTGGCATGTGCCCAGGGTTGGATTAAAAATTTTTTTTATTATCGAACTTTTTTTTTAAAAAAAACTTTTTAAAATTTTTTTTAAAAATCACTTTTTTTATTTCGGACCCCCAAAAAATTGGTTTCTAGAAAAATGAAATTTCTGAAATCATGTTACTTAGGTATGTTTTGAGGGACACTAAAGAGAACTTCTCCACTGACTTGCATGTTTATGTCGATCACCTGCGATCTAGCCCATTTGGTCATAACTTTGAGAACCCGCCCGAAGGTAACTTTGTGGGCATATATGACAAAGGGAAGACCAACCTTCTGTTTGTGAATTTGGGGATAAATTTGAAGAGAGATAAAGAGTTACACCACACTCATGTTGTGTGACAAAAGCAACAAATGACAGATCCACACAACTGCAAATAGGCGAGCAACGTGGAGTCTGTCGATAGCTTACGTCGATAGCTCAATAACTGCACAGTATACGGTATGGGATGTCCTATATTATACGTGCAGCGATTGTTGGGATGTCTGGGAACTGTATGAGTCCATTACAACACCATTTCAAACTGAAATATAAGCTCCGCAGGCATTTTTTTGAGAAACATGGACAATAAAACACATGAAAACATGCCTTTTTACGTTAAAAAGTGCGAAAATAACGAAAAAAGGGAAAAAATAATAAAAAAAGTGGACTTACTTTTTAAAATTTTAAAATAAAAAAAGTGGCCAACTTTTTTAAAAAAAAAATTTTTTTTTACAAAAAATTTTTACTTTTTTTTTAATCCAACCCTGCATGTGCCCTGCGTGTTTGCTCACGCCTTTATGACTATATTACGGCACTTCACCAGGACCAGGCTACGTCACTTCTGTCGCGCTTCTGGTGGTTGTTTATGGATGTGCGTATACTGCACACCTCTACCGCTTTGAGCCGATAAGCATAACCAACTAGGCATTATGGCATTAAACCATGGGCTGAACGTTGGGCTTCATATGCAACTGCGGGCGCAGCTGAAATTATCGTAGATTTCATGTTCGTTGATTCCAGGCAACAAATACTGGACCTCGCTTCTGTTTCAGTTCTACAAACTGACATCTATGTTGTCCGCTATTCGTGAACACACCGACACCCCACAACTCAGTGACGGTGATCAGGTCATGTGGAAGCAGGGTGAGCATACTGTAGCATAGCTTTTTGGCAAAATGGAAGTTTGTGCGGATGTCGGGACGAATGCTTTTCACGTATAGGTGCAACCAAGCAATATTGGCGATCGTTTGTGACGGCTTGTGTTCACCGCGAAATTTGCGCGACGAATTCGATTCATTCTGGTTAGTTGTTGTTGTTCATTTTGTCCGCAAGCACAGAGACTGCATCACGCTTTTTTCGTGGCCAGAGTGATTGAACATTATGGGTCAACTTTCTATACAAAGTGCACAAACGGATTTGACACTTGAAAATCAACAAAGAACTCCTGTGCCGAGCGCTCTATAAGTGAAGACCATGTTCTGCTGGGCGAAAATGCTGAACCATGAAAGTGCTTGAAGTGCACAAAAGAAAGCCATGCTGTGATTATTTTCGGCTCGTTTTGCCCACGAAAGCAGACATTTTTTGTGCTTTTATTATGTTCGTTTTGCGCTGCAGACTTGGGCCAGGATTGCGGCTTCCCGAGCGCTTTTGTTTTTTATGCGTCCTGCTGCTGTTTCAGGACGTCAAGTAGACGGTTCAGTGAAGGCGTTCTTCATGTGCTGCACGTGTTGTTACAAGAGCGATGTGCTGCCAGAAACGATTTCGATGCCCGAACCCGGAGCTGTGCCGAGTGATGATGTGCTGCAAGCAATGTGCACGGTCAAGGGCGTGGTGGAGCTCACGAATGTTAGTTGTATTCACTGGGTCTGCCATGCCAAGTGCTCGAACGGGGTTGCTTGTCGGGATCGGTATCCGGATAATTAATCGCGGCATCGGGATAAGTATTTCTTAACGGGATTGAAATTATCGGGATCGGGACACCTTGCAGACGATTTTTCAAATTTTGGACCGCGCAGTCAGTCTGCAAAACACCCGCAGCAAAAACGACGCCAAGTTGTGCAAAAAAGCACGTAAAATTGCCTTTTTTCATTCACATTTTTGTTGTCATAGTCAGTTTAATACCATATAAAAGTGCTACAACTCCACTATTTAGAAGCTCTATAATACCGATAAAAATCCCGATAAGAATTCCGAATCGGGATCCGGAGAATTAATCGGGATCGGGATTGAAATTCTCCGGATCGGGATTTCGGGATTGGGTCCCCGTTCGAGCAGGGCTAATCACCCTTCAAGCGACTCATCAGTTGAAGGTTGACGGCGTTTGTTTACAGCCATTTTTTTAGGAAATGGGGACTAGTGGAAATCTAGGTCTTGGAATTGGATTTCCAATCATTTGCTTTGTGATGTTGTGGCACTAAAAACTCAATTTTTTAGCTTTGTGACTCGGTCAATTCTTATCTGCAAAGGCTCTTAAATTATTCAAAGCTGTGATAACAAAGGTTTTGGTCTTTCTGTTTCAGGGTCAGGGTCAGGGGCCATTCGTGTGCTGCAACGTTAATTGGGAGAATGGTGCTAGGACGCATACACCCATGTCCGCACTCAAACAGCGGAACGGCTAAGATCAGGCGCTGTCACGACATCTTTGTGCCCAGTGAGACTATTTTACTCGCAAACAGTGAATTTCACACAAACTATGATGTGCATACATAATCACCATGTTGATTCTTTCTGAGATTAATTTTTTCATCTTCCCAAATTCTGCCCTATGCATATGTATATTGTGGACTTACCTAAGGTAGATTCGTTTTTTTCTCATGCCTGGTCATTTTATTTGACATGAATTTCTGTGCGCTCATTTGCGATTTTGGTTTGTAGTCACATTGTCAACTCAGACCGGGACTGTAATGTGCGCGTTCTGCGAATAAAATAGTGTTTCAAAAGATGTTACGATGTTTCATTTCTGTTAAACTGATCAATTTTCGTGATCTCAAAGCACTGCACTGTGTGTACCGCGCAGGTATACTATTCTTGCAGCACTATATTATGCAAGATGTAGATTCAACACTTCCTCCACAGTGGCGCGTTACACACTATACGTGTACCGGTGGTGCCCACACAACCACGAATTAAAAAAAAATATCAGAGTGTCAACATTCGAGCGAAGCTTGATTGGGTGCAACGATGACGTTCATGGATCTTGGCGCTCATAGAATCGGTATCCGGTTGCATTGACATTGGCCGGAGCCAGATATTGGTCCAAACGGCAATCCGTGGTGTCCCGGTTGTACGCGTAAATGCCACACACGCCCACACCCTTGCATTTGCCGGCACATTGGTGATCTCGTCGAGTGAACGAGGGTAACTCGTAATGGGCGTGGTTGCACATGGAAGCCCGGTGGCTAGAATTTCAGTCACCAGCCGGCCGATTTGACCAAGTATCACAATTTATTCTATAGAATTACTTTTCGGACAGACTTAACTCAAAAGAGTAAAATGAGTCACGTCGTACAAAGACCAGGAATAAATCAAGTCATCAGGAAAGAAAATTGCGAGAATGCGAAAAAATCTAATCGGTAAAAAAGGACTAACGAATTTTGGGCCGAGAACAGCGCGGGAAAATTAAAAAATCACAGTCATCCGTGAAACGCATTATAAAACTGGTTGGCCGAAATTGTGTAACAATATTTTTCAACTTGAACCGTTTTCATGAAACACCGACCAGTTATGGTTCAACTTTCAGGAACGCAAATTGTCATAATCACGGCTAAACAAAGGAGATGAAATGCAAAGTACGTACGTGATGCACGCAAAGTCATTTGTGCATGAATATAACGAAAAGAACTGAAAAATGATTATTTTAATTTGCATACAGTATATGTCACTATCGCAAGAGATGCACATTAGGAAACCGGCAAACAACAAAATTCACAGCAGCGTGGTCAAGGTACTGGCACTCAGCTGGTGTCGTGGCCATTTGGTGGCGAATTTGACAGAATGTACCTTTGGTGCCCTAACCACCATAAATTAAAAAACAACAAAATGTCAGAGTGTCAATGTTCGATGAGAGCGTGTTTGGATGCAACAAAAATATTCATGGGTCCTGGCGCTCATAGAAACGGTATCCGGTTGCATTGACATTGGCCGGAGCCAGATATTGGTACAAACGGCAATCCGTGGTGTCCCTGTTGTACGCGTAAATGCCACACACGCCCACACCCTTGCATTTGCCGGCACAGTGCAGGTTGAACTGAAAGGTTCGTGTTTTTAAGTACCGGAGTTTTCCACTTAAAGCCCCGGGGGCTCTATGCGGAAATTGGTGGAAAATGGACCCCCCGACCAGAAAGAAAAAATCCAATTAGAGCCCCCGGGGGCTTTAAGTGGAAACGTTTCCACTTACAGCCCTCGGGGCTTTAAGCGGAAAACTGGGTGTTTTCATCGTTGGCAGTAGGGACACTTTAGGCCAGCATTTTGACATTCTGATACCACATTTCAACCTGATTGTGAGGATGTTCATCTAAACGGGGCAAAACGTTGGTAAAACAACAGAAAAGTGCGGTATTTTGATCATTCTTACACTAATTTGAACTATTTTGGCAAGTTTACTGTTCGATGTAAAATCAATGGTCCGTAAAAAAATAAATCCAATTAGAGCCCCCGGGGGCTTTAAGTGGAAAATTTTCCACTTAGAGCCCCGAGGGCTCTATTCGGGGGGCTTTAAGTGGAAAACTCCGGTAAAAAAATCAGAGCGATTCTGCGATCTGTGTCGCTTTTGTATCTAAAATGACGTCAAACAGACTTACAGACGTTCGCCGTTTTTGAAATATAGTCCAAGACCGGCGAAACATCAACAAAGTAGCTTGCCCAAACAGCAATTTGCCTCTTACATACATATATGAACGCTGTGCGTATTCTCTAACCGTTTCGTTCGATCGTCCGAGTTCGTATGCCGCTGCACCGATCCGATCCAACGCCGTCTGCTGGAACCTCACTCGGGCGTGCGGATTGGCTGCAAAACATTTGCTTGACGAACACGAAATCTTGAGATTTGGGGCTATACAGATGGTCTGCTTTGTATCAGCACACGATGATGTAATGAAAACCGCAAATCGAGATACAAAACGTTTTTGGCACGTTCGGTCCCCGTTTTCGGGCGATGTGAAACGCAGTTTCATAAAAAAAACATTGTAAAGTTTGCGAAATGCGTACGGTATTCACAAATCCACCATCGTCCATCAACGTCGTCGCCGGAGCCGAAGGTGCCCGGCGCCGCTGCGCTCGGAGAGCGGACGCCGCCGTTCGTGGCGCCAGAATATGACCACACTGCAAGTATAGGGATGTAGTGTTTGCGGTAAATTGCAGGCACCGATGATCGCAGCAGTTGGTATTGGTCGCACAATGACCATATAAGAATTCATCAAATCAATCCTGATTTTCACGTTCAGTCACTCTTAACCACTGTGCTATTTGTGATTCTCACAAAACATTTTCAGCTGAAAATAATCTAGCACATCAACCACGTTGCCACAGGTCTGAAACATTCTCTTTACTACATGCTTTGTGTGCGATCACGCAACGCAACGTCATTGCCTCGTCACAATTTCTGTAACAATTCAGTACTTAAAGGCAGTCTACGGGAGGTTGTCACTCAGCCCCCGAATACCGTAACCCACCGTAATATTGATCTGCAAGGATCGTGTCGAGACCATTTTGTTTTTATCTATGTTTTGCGTGTTAGCGCCAACACCAACCAACATTTAGAAGTTTTGGTGATCGACGCGCACGATGACAATTTCCAGCTTGCTGCCGCTAATACACGTGTCGATAAGCAGCGATCAGCATGGGTCTCGCAACGATCTCGCTTGCGGTGGGTTACGGTATTCGGGGGCTGAGTGACAACCTCCCGTAGACTGCCTTTACTGGACAATACGACTGTATAGTAACACTACGCCAACACGAGCCCGATTTCGGAGGTGGCAGATTGGTGAAACATTCACACGTGGCTGCTGATTTGGGAAATGTTACACGTTGTAGAATATACAACATGGTGCATGAGGATTTCTCTTTCTTTGCGTTTTGTAACTACACCACCTGCGAAATCGGGCTCGTGTTGGCGTAGTTTGCCTTTACTTTGCTTATTTATACATGTACATCGTGAACCTGTGATTTCAATTCACGTTAGATTTTCATGTTTTTCTAACAGGATTTGCCACATTGCCTGCGGGCGTTTGCATTCACCTGGCACTGGAGGTGCAAAAACTCAAATAAATAAATAAATAAAAAAAAGTTTCCCTCTTTACGATTCAGGAAAAAAATTGACCAATTTTTATGAAGTCATTGTGCGACCAATATAAGTCTGTTGATTATATTTCGACAATGTGTATAAGCCCCATTCTGTTTGGAGCTGGCTGGGTCGACGCCATTCTAAACGAATGTTTCAGACATCGCCAATTCAGGCGCAGAGCCATTGAACATTGTTGGTGTTGTGCGATGACAGGCCACGTGTTTTTGAGCGACGCAGCAAGCAATGTTGAACCACTCTTTGCCTGAATTGGCAATTCCTAAAACATTCATCCAGAATGGCGTCGACCCAGCCCGCTCCAAACATCGCTGAATGGGTTTATACACT
>JASAMV010008441.1:0-15161 GCA_030248065.1 Rhynchonema sp. JSB1_4
GTGTCTGAACACTGCCTATGAAGATAAAGAGTCAGTGCAAGAATGAATGTGATTTAGGAGAAACTTCTCAATATTTCAGTGCGTAAGCTTCAGTCAAAAGAGGGGGCAAACAGGCCGAATTCCCAGGAAATTTATCCCTGAACTATTATAACAACTTTTCAAGTGGATACTAGGAATGTACATGTGCACTGAAATCAGCTTGCCGATTCTTCAGGTGTTTCGGGATGGCGTTGGCAAATGATGTACGTGTATGTAAAAACATAGGTGGGGAGGAAACCTTCTTACCACTGAAGCGGAAAATTTGTAAAAATCAGGACGGAAATTTTCCAGAAACAAAAGGCTGAACGATGGTCATGTGGGATTAGAACGTGCCCTGGTCGCGCACTTGAAACAGCTCGGTTTTTGACTTGGCTGACTTAAAGCCCGACTGCAGCCAACAAATAGCGGTTTCAATGCCAAACATTGAATATCAATCCAGCCCACAGAATAGAGAGCTCGCAGGTGATGCCTGCAAATCCAGATGCTGCTCATGATGTGGCTCCACAGTTGCAGCGTATAAAATGTTCAAAACGTGTTCAGTTCAGCAATACGTTGTATATTTCGCAACCAAACCTAACCACAGAGGCGGAAACCCACACATACAACGAACACGCTTTATGCAATGCGTATTCTGTACACATGCTTGTGTATGACGCGCATGGATTGGGCACTGCCAGACTTGGGGACTGGCTATTCGAAGTGTTTTTGACATCATTATCAAAAAATGTAAAACATTTTTTAAACCCCGACTGTCTTGGTTCGCTGGATAAATCATGTGAGCACACGATGAGCACGTTTCAGCCCCTGCTGACCACGAACAATAGTATCCAATCGGTAAAAATAGCAAAAAAGCAAATGCATTGAGACTATGTCCTGTATCTGTCATGAGCGAAGCATAATCTTCCTGTCTGAAGTAAAAAAAACCAACAGAATCACAGCGCTAGCAAAATCATGTGCATGTACTTATCTAACACATCTAACACTTTGCATTCAGTAACCATATCGACAGACGAACTATAGCAGTACCCAAACAGCGTGTGTGTGCAGCCGTATTTTAATCAATATTCATAGCGCCATACATGTCTGCATGACCACAGCCTATTTGAGGTAAGGAACATGCATGGCAGCAACCAGCATTCGCACGTTATGTAAGAACACAGCACATGAGGGGAGGTATTGGCATGTGAACACACTATAGTGCTTGCAGCAGTAGACTACTCTTTGTGGACAGAAGGTTATGGCTGGCGCAACATGCAGATATTGCTCTGCTGCGGCAAATATACTGTACGTACATGCATACAGACTAGGAACATGGGTTGGGCTTTGAATTAGCCAGTTCGGCCCGTCTCTCATAAGCCAAACAACCCGCAATGCTTGACACACGCACGCAACTGGTGTGTGCATGCACGGACACTCAATGACTTTGGTGTCGCGGTTATGGGATGGAAGCGTGGACGCGGGTCGTCAGGGTCCCATCCAAAGCGGCCAGGATAGTGTCACTTATGTGGTACCCGCGAAAACGGGTTGCTTTGTTTCTGGTAGCTGGCTCTGCTTGACCAGGGCATGGGCAGCACAGTGTGCTTCTGCATATATACAATGTAAGAACGGACACTTGCATCGAAAGAAGAAAAAGCGACACGGATCAGTGTCCGGTGTCCGGGAGTGGCCAAAATTGAGTGGCTCCTAGAGACACAATCTGGAACCAAGCTGAATGCCCACACTGGGGCACGACCACCACACCCTGCAATGACTTAAAAATGATACAACCTAAGGATGAATTTGGCAACAACAGAACTGGCTGTTGGGATTACAGAAGATCGTGCAGGAATACCATCGTTGAGGGATTTAGAAACAAGCTGTTGAGTCTGCCACCAAAGATTTTTGTCTTTTCTCAGGAAAAAGGCAATTTTCTCAACTAATGTAGGACGAGATGAGAATCAGTGTCAGTGCCGCAATGGTGGCAAGATTTTGGCATGGAACGAAACTAAGCACTACTACTAAACAAGCCAGGAACCCATTTCAGAGAAGACTTTACTCACACGACACCATCCTAACGAAACTGTCACACATATATTCAAAAATCCAAAAAACCAACACGTCAGCGCGCGCGCACAGTCAGCGCAGACTTTATTCAATGACGCGGCCGGATGGTGATTTCGAAATTTTGATCTTGTGCATTGTCATGGGGCACACAAATTTGGTCGTTTGATTATGTAATCTGGCTGGGGGATAGTGACAAGAATGCGCTTTTCATGCGGTGTGCATTTGGTTTCCCAGCAACAATACCACGTTGTCTGATAGTCTGTTAACAACATTGAATAACAGCTAATTTTTAAGGAAGGAATGAATGGAAATGAAGCACCACCAAAAAACCACGCACTCATCATCCGCTAATGCGAAAAGAATTTGAAAAAATATATTCTTGTCGCATGATTCACGTTGATTGACACACCCAACACCAATGTTCAATGTCACCCGTCTTGTTGTGTGAGTCACATTTTTGTAGCCAGCGAGCGTGTGTGCAGTGAGTGAGTGTGTGTTGCACTGCGCGCGGCGCGCAAGTTTGTTTTGGTGTCGTGAATATTTTGAACTGCTAAGTGATTGATGCCTGGTTGGACTTGGTGTGCACACGTGTGTGTTTGCTGTTCACTGACAGGGTTGGCATTGCTGATTATTTACACACATTGTTGGTGATGGTTGGTGAGGAAAGATTGGAAATCTTTTTCTGATTTTTGCCGCCGCTGGTGTTGCAACAAAAAAATCCCTTTGAGAGTGGAGCGGCCAGTGTTTTTAGTGATCGAGGCATTTGTCGTGAAAGCTGTAACTTGCGCACCACCACAGACCCTTCTCAGGAATGTAGGGTCAATATGTTGCTTCCCCACCGGCAAGTGTTGAACCCCGCAGTGACCAGACCAAACACTGCCAGACCGGACAGAAGCAACCCTCACGAACTTTCAGGAAAAACTCTAATGTCGGAGCAGTGCTGTTGCGCTTGTATACCCACCGCCATGTGTAGTCCGTCCACCAGCTCATGGCACTTTGTGTTGCTGCTGGCTGGTTTGTTCCCTTCCTCCACGTTCTAATGAAAGAGAAATTGAGTTTGGCCGATTTTTCAAAGAAACTAAAAATAATAATAAAACGGGTCAAAAAAGATTGAATTCGATCAAAATTAAAATTAAATTAAATTAAAATCGATAAAACACGTCGATTTCATAAAAACCACAATTTAGGAGCAAAATTAATTTTTTTCGGAAACTCAATTTCTCTTTCATTAGAACGTGGAGGAAGGGAACAAGTCGGCCAGCAGCATTACAAAGTGACATGAGCTGATGGACGGACTATATAGTATTTCCCACCGCCATGTATGTACATACACAATGAGCCAGTTTGCCAGTTCATACAGGGTGTGCGTTGTAAATACGAGTAACTTCTGTCAGTGGCATGTTTAAGGATAGGCGGCGCCAAATCGGGTCACGGTAGTTGCAGGACTAATGTTTCATGGCTCCGAATTATAGTTGTTGTTGGTACATATTAGCGCATTTTCGTATGCAAAAGCGTAACAGTTGGTTAGAGGTACACATTTTTGTACGTTGGCCTGTGAACGTGACAAATCAAATTTGTTGTGCATTTCGAGCTGTGAAATCTTCGTCCTTGGGGACCCATGCAACGCACCGTTGTATGAGTGGCCGCAGGAGTCATGTGCGCAGCAGACAGGTTTTCTTGCTGCAAACAGTTGAATTTCTTTGTTTTTTGGGCAGATATTGCAGTAGTAATGAAAATATTGTCTTTTGACAGACACGTTACTTGTATTTTGGTACCATAATGTGGCGCATAAATTTCGTTGTGGTCAAAATAAAGACATACAAAAATGTGTACCTCTTGCCAACTGTTACGCTTATGCATGAAAAAATGTGCTCTGGTTTACAAACAGGTAACTCGTACCCGTGAAACAGGTACCTGAATTAGTCGGAACTTGTGCCAGTGTGTGATAACATTCCCACACACCCTGTAATCTGCTGTAGTTTTCACGCGTTAATCATACAATACCTCCCTATGCTTTAAAGGGCTCGGGACATACCGTAGGAAGGGCAGCAGGGCATAGTGTTATACACCGTTGGAAAGCACTCTGACAGCATATGTCGCGCACAAGCTTTAAGCTCCTTGGAGATTCGCTATCTCTTGGTGGAGCGACTTTTCGTTCCAGAAAAAAGTGAATTTTTTCACAACTTGGAACGACCGGTGCAGAAACCACAAATCAGCTGGACGTCAAGTAACGCATGGATAGGATTACAAAAGCTTCTGGATAACTTATCATCACAACATCAGTCGCTCAAAGCATTGCTTCACTCGGTGAGGGTGCGAAACGTTCCAAAAATCGGCCACATTTTTCGAGAGCACAAGTTTGTCCCTAAATTTCAAGGCCGCGCTTTGCGTTCCAGAAATGAAAGTGCAGCAGAAAAATAGAGCTTCGTCGAAAGTACCAAAAAATAAGGTTTTTAGATTTGGAAACCCTTATGCAGCGGCGTGACAGGCCGAAAAAGACCCAAAAATTGCCCCAAAACTGTATAGTCGCATTCATTGGCGGAAATGTGATGTAAATAGGCCACGTATTGCATCGCATTTGAAAGGAAAATGTCAGATAAACGCACAGTCCAACAACCTAGACGATTTTGAAAACTTCAAACTCGATTGACCTACTGTTGTAGCCATGCAAACCTGAATACGATATTCGGCTATAAGTCGTTTCTGTCAAGAACTATTTCACATCTGATAGCACTAAACGATGTAGCTCTCAAATAGCTATCGAACGATATATGACATGCCCATACTATCTCATACTATGGACAAGAAACGGTCAAAATTCCGAAATCGCACACGGTGACGTGACGGTTCATTCCAGAATCTGCAAAAAAGCAATTTTTTAACCCGTGCTCCCAAGCGTTTGAATTTTTTGGGGCTTGTCATATATCGTTCGAAAGCTACTCTTGAGATACATTCTTTGGTGCTATCACATTTGCAATAGCTATCAACAATGAGCACTTATAGCTGAATATCGTATTCAGATTACTATGGCTGCCGCGAGAGATTTGTAGAGCTTGGGGTCTTCGGATCTTGATAGGTTGCTAAACCAGACTTTTCTCTCGATTTTTTGTTGCGAATGCGATACAATCTGTGGCCTTTTTGTGCCACAATTCTGGCGATAAATGTAACCATCTGGCTTAATGGTAATTCAATGGATTTTTAGGCCTGTCACGGAGCTAGCCATGAGTTTCAAAATTTAAAAACCTTATTTTCTGGCACTTTCGACAATGCTCTATTTTTCCACTTCATTTCTATTTCTGCAGCGCAAAGCACGGCCTCAAAATTTAGGGACAAACTTGTGTTCTCGAAAAATATGGCCGATTTTTGGAACGTTTCGCCCCCTCACCGAGTTAAGCAATGGTTTGAGCGACTGAAGTTGTGGTGACAAGTTATCCAGAAGCTGTTGTAATTATGTCCACGTGTTACGTGAACGGCAGCTCATTTGGCGTTTCTGCACCGGTGGTTCCAAGTTGTGAAAAAATTCACTTTTTTCTGGAACGAAAAGTCCCTCTACCGAGAGATAGAGAATCTCCAAGGAGCTTAAAACTTGTGCGTAACATAGGCTGTCAGAATGTTTTCCAACGGTATATACCAATATGCCCTGGCACCCTTCCTTCGGTTATGTCCCGAGCCCTTTAAACACATAGCACTGGCAAACTGGCTCAACTGGCACAAGATACTATCGCCCGTGGTGGATTACAGAAACCCCACAAGTATGCAACTATTGCTGCTTGCCAAAATCGCACGGTTGGATTCCGGTCTTGGATACGGTTTCAAATCAAACAATTTGAGTTTGAACCAAAAACACCCTGGAATTTGTGGCATTAGAATTATTGCAAATCAACAGCACCATCACGCTTGTAGCGTCGTTAAACAAAAGAAGCTCATCTTCGCACACAGGCGCAGGCGTGTGCGCGCGCGTTGAACAAACCGAAAGAAATACGATACCATCCACATGCTGAGTTATAGATACCACACCTACCAGATGCACTGAAACCGTGAGCTCCAACCTTTTTCATGACCCCAATTGGAATTCCTTGCGCTTGGTGTTTTAAATTTGCAGTAATCGCATATGCAAGCGTTTTTTTTGATAAACGTATTGTGCTCTGTTTGACTGTGTCATATTTGCATATGACGGCCGCTGCTGCAGCCCGGGAGGAGTGGGAGTCCTCCTTTCAAGGTAAGCGACATAAATGTTTTCGACAATGTATTTTATGTTGTTTGTTGGGATTGTACCCTGAGCAATTATATTTTGATGGGAGTGAAATCCACCCGATTTGTGTCGTGTGTCACATCCAAGGCTTGCTGGAAAACCACAGCAGCCAGGCCAGTTTTGTTTTTTTGAACATCTGAATTTAACTGATCTTCCTGGTGCGCAACACCATCTGCGTTTTCCGGAAATATTTCCGGCGTCCGATTTCCGGCTAAAATTTGAAAAATGCGGAACTCGGAAATGTTTTGCATTCCTATGAAAACACAATGAGGCGAAATCCAGTTGAAAGTTAATTCACCTACCATCCACCTAAGTTCACCCCTAGGCATCAGAGTTACGGATAGGTTCCTCATGAAACCTAAATTCGAACGGAATCTATTTTGTACTTTTTACCAGCGAACGGCCAATGATACGGCCCATGACGGTCAAACTCGGATGTTTGCTGCTCATCAAAAAATATTTAAACCTACGTTATTTTACCCGAGACACTGAGCCACTTCATGAAACCATGTTTTCTCCCTGAAATACATGATTTCTAACCTTTTTGTGCAAATCTGCGCATTTGTCGGTTTAGAAGCCGTTCAAGAAACGATTTTTAAAAATTTTTTTTACAAATAAACGTTTTTGCGCATAGCCCTGACGTCATACTGGTTAGATTAAGCAAACACAAAAATTCGTCCGCCCCCAACGTACGAACATCGCAGCGTGCAGATCGCTGAAAATTATGCGTCATAATTTATGACCAATTTCTCGCAAAAAAATTTACAGAAATGTTCCCAAATATCGATAACTTTGGCGACCAGTTGCGTCCGCCTGAGCAGCCACCAGCGGCCCCTTTAACCTCGAAACAATTCAGCAACACGCCAAATGGCATCGGCCTCTTGATAAGGAAGGAGGCGGAAACAAGATGTCGCGAAATCGTGCACAAGTTCGCCGACAGAACAACGCTGCATGGATTTGCGGATTCGGCTGATTCAGAACGTTGGTTGTCATGATTGAATGATTATTCATTTCTTGCTTGATTGACTGATTGGTTGATTGATTTACTTTATCAATTGGTTAACTGCGCGATCAGTTTATCGACTCGTTGGCGAATTGATCAACTGAATGATCGATTACGCATGTTTGACTGCTTGATTAACGCAGAACATCACCGATTAATCGACTGTCCTTGCAGACAGCCTTATCGCTCGATGGCTGTGGCGTGCGGCTCTGTCCCTCTGCACAATCATATTCATTGGTCAGTTCAGTCAGTTCTTCGTCCAATTGACCACGGAACCATATTTCATCAGCTACTATTATGTCGATGACCAATCACCGTTATTACAATTTCCAAATGTCACAATCTGCAATTACAATCGCGCCAATAAGACCATGGTTGGCAACTCTCTACATTATTTTGTCAAACTTGGCCCAGAAACTGTTTTCACACACAGGTCAAAAAACTAAATCTTTCATCTACTCTAATCTCAAGTCTATTTGCCGTCGAATTCTCCTACCGACCGGACATGGTGCCACATTATCGAAACCGAATGCAACATCGGAAACGTCAGGTGAAAAGCATTTATTTTCAGACCAAAATGATGAAGAAAGGGCGTTCTTCGTTTTGTTTAAGGTGGAAGAATGGAACGCCTATTACAACAACCCAAACACCACAGTTCGCGATGTCGGTGACTTGTTCAAGCTGCTCGCTCACACCTGCGAGTCGAGTCTACTTTAGTAGGTTGTTTTGGATAGTTGGACGCAGAGTTTTTTTTGCAGCAGTTCTTCAAACAGCACTGTTGTAACCACTTATTGGTCGACCTCAAGACAATTTGTGGCGGAACCGGGAGGCTGAAAGACCGTATCGAAATTGGCCTTCTCTTATTCTCAGGCTTAGGCTGTACATACCTAGCTTTGGCTGACCACTGTCAGGCTTGGTCATTCAGTTAAACCGAACCTTGAACTGGTCCGTTCCGTATGCTCTATCATAAAGTCGAATCCGTTCAAATTTTCTTGGGGTTTACGCAAATACGTTCCCACGCCCATGACACAGTTGTTCAATGGGTTCCGAAATGGAATCTGGTATGTTCGACTGTTGCGAGCATTCGACGCCGATATTCTCCGGTGCCTACGGTGTGTGCTACACGGTGCGTCCGCCAGCGCTCAAAGACGATGGACGCACTGCGCGCAAACAACACGAAATTGGTGAGTTGCACTCACGCAGACGTTTCACATATTTTGTCCTGTTTGCCTCTAGTTTATCTGATTTTTGCATATTGCTTTTGTTTTTATGTTCACATTTTGATTTTACAATTTTGTTGCAGTGCCGTTTCTGTGTGTTTTGCGTGAAAACTTTACTTCATGTTTTTTGTTTTTGAGCTATCGAACAGCTGACCGCGATCCCGAATACAGCGAGGAAACAGCGCCAGATTGGTATGATTCAGTTTGTCATCAATTTATTTGGTTCCAATTCCTATGTTTTTGCTTTTGTCTAAAATGTTAAGGGCGAACTTATGCAGGTTAAACACGGAAACCGCACAGTTTGCATGCCTGCGTCCCGTGCCGCGGAAATATTTCCGCGTTCAGTGATTTTGAAAGTTTCCGTGTTCAACCTACTAAGTGCGCCCTAAGAACCAGTTTAACGAATGACAAACATAATTAACTACATCCTGTTTCTTCTATAGGTGTGCAACATGGGCTCAGCTTGATCATTTCACCCGAGGTCGACTATTATGTGGAGGATGTTGCGTTCGACAACTACTTTTCCATCGGAAATGTGTTCGTCGTAAATTACAATCCGCTCAGAGCGCGATACGAACAGCCGATTAGGGTATCTCCGGGATCGAATGTTAGTTTAAATAGGCGATGTGATTAATGAGTCAATTGTTGAGATTTAAATCTTATCAAATCGCATTTAGGTTCAAATTGGTCTGACTCCGCAGCGTTCTCAGTACGATGCAGAAGCCATGCCGTTGCGCTCACCGAGATGCGTTGAAAACGGCAATCGGTTGATGAAGATTTTGGCAAGTTCGTCTGAGTGCGGTTCTGTGACTCAGTTGGTTTATCCGCCCACGGAGGGTGTTCGAAACCGCGAGAAGAAAAGTGCCTAAAATGCCTACTTCTGGCTGTTTGCAGCGCAGTACACGAAAATGAGCTGTGAAGATGATTGTGAGCAGCAAGTGTTCTACAATTTCTGCAATTGCACCCTTCTTTCTGAACGCAAGCGTCCGTATGCCGAGCGAACGTGCAACGCTTCGGTGTTGGGTGGTTGTTTGGTGGAAGCCTACAATTTCATCAATGACGGGTTGGGTATATTTTTGGCTGTGTTTCATATAATGTGCAGAAGAATCTACCGGAGAAGTTCGATTAAGCCCCTAGGGGTTTACTTGGAACCTATCGGTGGTGTCTGTGACGAAATCGTGACCTTTATCTTCTTTCATGTTTTGGGGTTTCCACAAGGTCGACACAGTTCTGTCCAAGACCAAAAAGCGACATCGTTTTCGTGTTTGCCTAGCACCGATAATGAAGAGGGCGCATTTGAGCCAAACGATTACACGCACTGCACCGTGCAATGTCTGGAACCGTGCGAACCGGAAATGGATCTGCAACGACTCATACAGATCAATAAAGAGTACTCATACCCGACCTCGGGTCTCGATCGGACGACCGCACTGGTGTGTTCGTTGGCTTTGATTGGAGCTGTTGTGGAGGATTAGGATTTTAAATTTATTACTTTTAATGCCGACACGTGTCACGTTGCAGAAAGCTACCGAAGAAATGTTGAATCGCTCGTTGACGGAGAAGAAGGCACTTCATTTTGTTTCTTATGTCCAGTGCAGAGAATGAATTTCTAAAGACTGCAAAAAATGTTCTTGTATTTCATTCTCACGTTTCGTTCAGCTGCACGAACTGGTCCGATTGAGCGTCTATTACACTGATTTGAATCCCATTGTCAAATCCAGTCGTGAGGAACACACCCTGTTGGACTTTCTGGCCAGAGTCGGAGGATCACTTGGTACGTTCATTTTTGTACATTTTCTCTCCTTAGAAAATGAAATATGCCTTTTTGTCCCATCTCTAGGTCTCTGGCTCGGTGCGTCTATGTTGACCATTGCACAAATCCTTCAGTTTCTATGGGTTCTGATGATCACCTTTCTAAAACGGTATATTTTTGCACAACCGGTGAAAATAGGCACTTGATACTGATTGATGGTACAACCACTTTCATTCTCTAATTGCTTTGGTTACTTTACTCTTGTGTGCTCCTGCCGAACCCAAATAAAACAACAGGTCCTGAAACAAACTGTAGTCTAAAATAAATCGCATGTGACAAAGATGATCCCTCAATTGACAACAAGGGTTTATGATCGGCCTAGAGTGCAATCATACAAAACATCTAGTCAATATTGCGTGCGTCTATGGTTATGCGCTGTAGGTTGTGCGCTGGTTTCAACATGTATACAACACACACATGGCCGGCTGGCTGTTGTTGTACGTTTATAAAAACAAAGAAAAGAAAATCGGTGTTGGTGTATGACGCTAGTATGCGCATACCCGAGGAGCACGCCGAAGCAACCGAGGGCTTGCTTTAGGCAAGTCAATGACAAGTCTTTGCCATGGACAAGCCGTTGCCGCAAAGTTGAAACGGGCCGAAGTGTCGGAACCGTATCTCAGTGTCCGGTACGCATTGTGGAAAAAAATAAGGCTTTTCCTCAGGGGAGAGAAAACGCAAATTTTCTATCTGGCGATAGAGAGCACGGATTGGCTCAGGGTTTTGCTTGGCCTATCCCTTGGCCCAAGCCTAAGCCTGAAAACAAAGTGTTGACGATAGATAGATGACCCAAGTCCGAAATCTGGGGGAGGGGGTCGACTCAAACTTGTTGACGATAGATAGATGGTGGGGGGGTCGCCAAAAATTAAAGGTATAGTATAGTGTAAAGGGGGTAGTGTAACCAGGCCAGGGCGGGTAGGGTACCATTGGAGGCCCCCAGCCACAGCACTGACTCGGCCCGATTCCCACCTCTGCACGGGAAACTTTACCAGGTTTACCCAAAAAATCACGAATTTTTATTGAAATTCGATGATGTCGTCAGGCCAATGGAAGTCAATTGTCCATATGTCTTGTGGTTTCCCAAAAAGCGTCCGGTATCCCATCAATGAAACATGAAGTCGTATAATAGAAAGTGCTTCGCCTCAAACCGGAAGTAATGTGCAGGTTGCATGATAAGACATCACAGAACCTGTCATACGACCTGCACATCAATTCCGGTCTGAGGCGAAGCACTGAGTTTCGTGCTTTACGATACAAGCAACGCACGTTGATAAACTCTGAATCAGTTCTACGTTTTACGTTTGTATAACATTTATTAGCTAAAAATAAAAGCTCTGCGGATTTTCATTGAGCTAACGAACGAGTCCACCTGGGTTGTTCTATTGCCGGGACCTTTCCGTTTTCTCTTTTCGCATTGATGCAGTCCTCCGCATCATCTGTGGCGAATGTTCAAAATGCTTTACCAGACTTATATCTTGGCTAATTTTTTATTTGTTTTTTTGTTTTTTTTTCAGTTTTCAAATTCAAGCAAACATTTTTTTAAATTTGTCTGACTAATTCTTGATGGTTTGGCTGGCAGGCACCAGAGTTAGGGCCGTGCCGACCTTCCTGGAATTTTATGCCGGGCCGAGCCGGTGTAGCCAGCCCAAAAGGCCTGACGACATACCGTATTGTCGGAAATAGAACCCCCCATTAATTGACCCCCCCCATTAATTGAGCCCCCCTAAATGGCTCGAAATCAAAAATAGAACCCCCCATTAATTGACCCCCCCATTAATTGAGCCCCCCCTAAATGGCTCGAAATCAAAAATAGAACCCCCCCATTAATTGACCCCCCCATTAATTGAGCCCCCCCTAAATGGCTCGAAATCAAAAATAGAACCCCCCCATTAATTGACCCCCCCATTAATAGAACCCCACCCCCAACCTTCACCGTACCACAGATTAGTGGTATGGTAGGACTGTGTTGTTGTGTCAAACGTTGTTTAAGCTTGCGTGCACAACAGAACACAGCTTTTTAAGCATAATCGACGCTGTTAAAGGTAGAAAATACCGAAAACAAGCCATTTTTAAGGGCATTATTAATAATGATTTTTTTCGTCGGGGGGCCAAATGAAAAATATAACCCCCCCAATAATTGACCCCCCCATAAATTGACCCCTCCAAATCTCCGGCCCGGCCCGGCCCGAGCCAAAAGCCCAAAATCGCGGCCCGGCCCGGCCCGGCCCGAGCTCGGGCCGGCCCGATTGCGACCTCTGCTTCACACTATACTACCGTAAAAACCTAAATACAGCCCCCCCCGGAATAGAGCCCCCCCCGGTAATACAGCCCCCCCCAAAAAGGGGTCAGTGAATTAATAGAGCCCCCCCCCGGAATAGAGCCCCCCCTAAAGTAACATCCCCTATACAGTAGTGTATTAAGGCTTGATAGTGGTGCACAGGTACATTTATGCACGTTCGTTGTTCGTTCAGAGCACATAATACGCCTCTTATTGACGAATAGACACGAATAAATGCAATTACAAGCAAAAAAACATCCTTTCAAACCCCTTTTTTGGGGTTTTTAGGGGTATTTCTAGGAACAATTTTTTCCGGTTTGGGTCAGTGAATTAATAGAAGCCCCCCCCGGAATAGAGCCCCCCCCGTAATAGAGCCCCCCCAAAATGGGGTCAGTGAGTTAATAGAGCCCCCCCCTTCTATTTAGGTTTTTACGGTATATCGTGAAAACCTAACTACAGCCCCCCGGAATAGAGCCCCCCGCAGTGTAGTGTAGCCACTACACTGGGGGGGATGGGGGGGGGATTTCCCCCCCTAAGGAGTAGGTACCTTGCAACCACCCCTTCGGGGGGATGGGGGGGGGAAGGGTAGGTACCTTGCAACCACCCCGGAGGGTACCTTGCAACCATAAATTTATGGTTTTTATAGGCAAAAATGGGTGTTTTTCGACCTCAAAACCCCAAAAATCGCGCGCTCCGCGCGCAAACCCCCATATAATAGCTATTTTGGGCAAATTTTCGGCCAAAATGCAAAAAAGTACCATTTTTTCGGCCAATTTTGCAGAAAAAAGCATGCAAAAAACACCCTTTTTCGGACCCCAGGGGTACCTTGCAACCTTCTGGAGGCTGGGTAGGGGGTACCTTGCATCTTGCAACCATCTAGATCCATCCCCCCCAAGGGTACCTTGCAACCATCTGCCTGCCACTACACTGGCCCCCCGTAATACAGCCCCCCAAAAAGGGGTCAGTGAATTAATAGAGCCCCCCGGAATAGAGCCCCCCTAAGTAACATCCCCTATACAGTCGTGCAGTGGTGTAGCTACCCAGGCGGGGCGGCAACCTACTGTACCACCCAAAATGCGGGGCGGCAACCTACCTACTGTACCAGCCGAGCTAGGGGGGGGGTCGTACCACTTGGGGGGGTCATCTGGAAACCGGAATTTTTTATGTCTAAATACTGAAGAAAATGTGGCCTAAAACACTAATTTCGCGCGCAGCGCGCGATTTTTCGCCTATTTGCAGACAAATGCAATTTTAAGCCAAAAATGAATGTTTTGGGTGAAAAGTTAGGTGGGGCGGCAACCTACTCTACCAGGGGAGGGGCGGCAACAGTGTAGTTCCTGGGGGGGAGGGGGTCCCCCCTAAGGCAGTGTTGGAGGTGGGCAGTGTAGTTCCTGGGGGGGGGGGGGGTGGGGGCTCCCCCCCCCCCCTCGGGTACGCTATCTCCCCCTCGGGTGGTACACTATCCCCCTATCTCCCCCTCCGGGTACACTATCTCCCCCAATTTTTGCCTAAAATGGCCATTTTTAGGCCTAAAATGAGCATTTTTAGGCCTAAAATGTGTGATTTTCTGGTCAATGTTCTCAAAAGTCGCCAAAATACCCTTTTTATGAAGAATTTTTTCCAAAAAGGGGCAAAAATAGGTCAAATTTTCTACCTCAAAAAGTGACTTTTTCCCAAATTTGGGTATTCCCCCCCCCCTACCCCCCACTCGGGGGTACACTATCTCCCCCTCCGAAAAAAACGGAGGGTCCGCTATCTCCCCCTCCGGACCAGGAACTACACTGGAGGTGGGGGGTAGCCCCCAGTACAGTAGGTATCCCCCCTCGCCTGGTACAGTAGGTATCCCCCCAGATGTTTGGCATGGTACAGTATGTATCCCCCCGATTTTCACCCCGGTACAGTAGCCCCCCGATTTTGCCCCAAAAGTGCCAATTTTTGACCAAAATGGCCAAAATTAGTGTAAAATCAGTGGTTTTTACCTCAAATTACCCAAAATTCGCGCGCTACGCGCGCAAATACTACGTTCTCACACGATTCCACACATAATAAACACATAAAAAATTTTCACCCCAAAACCTAACCCCCCCCACCCCAACCAAACCCCCCTAGGTACATAACCCCCCAGGCCATCGGCTCTGGTACAGTAGGTATCCCCCTCTCCGAGCGCGGTACAGTAGGTATCCCCCCCTCCAGAGTACCTCCAACACTGCCCTAAGGTACACTAACCGTCGCGACCAAGGTACACTAGTACACTAACCGCCGCGCCAGGCAGTGTAGTTCCTGGGGGGGGAGGGGGGGACCCCCCCTCGGGTACGTCTGTTCCCCCTCCGAGGTACGCCTGCCCCACTGTTCCAACTCCGTGTACGTCTGCTCCCCCAATTTTTTCCTAAAATTGGCAAATTTAGGCCTAAAATAGGCATTTTTAGGCCAAAAATAGGTAAACTTTAGGTGAAACTTCCAAAAAAACGCCAAAATACCCTTTTTATAGGGGATTTTTCGCAAAAGAAGGCAAAAGG
>JASAMV010008442.1:0-16138 GCA_030248065.1 Rhynchonema sp. JSB1_4
TCGGTAAGTTGGATTTTTAACAAAAATCTCATGATTTAAAGCATTGAAACAAGGATTACTTTCAGGATTTCTTTGTTGTCTTCAATAATATCGCGATCGCCGTTGATGGCAATAAAGCTAAAATATCCAAATGTTGAAAGCTAAATTCATTTAATGTTTTTCAGCTATCCGTGCGACTCAACCCCGATTGTCCGGCCGGTATCGATTGTTCGTACATCAATGTACCGCAGAATGCGACCCGACGCACCAACTTGGTCTACGTCAAGTCGCGACGTTGTGATCGCGTCACGCACAGCATGGTTAGTGGTAGCGATCGGTGGGTATCGGTATCCAAAAAGTATCTCTGGTTAGGTGTCGGGTATTAGATTTTTCGCGATTGAACCCCGTGCTCAAAACTTGCAAGACATTCATTGCCATACGAACTGAAAAATTTATTTAAAATATAAATGTGGGGGCTGTTTTCATCTTGCACGACACAATAACAGCAAGATTTTTATGGTAACATTCGTTGTGCGCAGTACACGATACCTGCCATATCTCAAAAAATCGCGCGCGACTTTTGCCAAATAAACCCAATTTCTGGTATAAAAAGGGTGTTTTGTTGGTATTTTGACGTCATGGGGTAACGGATTATTTTCGAAGTATCGGGTATCGGCTTTTTCTAACTATCGGGTACCCCGATCCATAGTTAGCAGTGAGTTCGTGGGTTTATTTTTGGGATCTGCTTGCCAATGATTATGCATCATCGGATTCCAAGAAATATGATCATTGTTTGCAGTTGAGCACGATTGGCATTCCATCAGTGCTGATCGCATCGTCCAACAATCAAACCGAACTCCACGTACGGAACTGGACACAATTGATCATGAATGGATCGCTGGCGATCACACTCGACCCGACCGAGACTGGGAATGACGATGACGCGCATGTGCATGGATGGAGGATGAATAAGGTTGGATCGGGTCTTTATTCGCGTTTTGAGTGCTTAGTTTAGCATTGTTCAGGCCATCAGTTCTAAATTAAATATCAGTTAAGGCGCGTTGCTAGCTAGCCTTTAGTTGAGCTGTATTCAAAACATGTGCAATTTCAGTTGTACCGCTTCACCGATCCCAACGATCGCGCCGATATTTCGAAAGCGATCAAAGTTGATTCGATCAGTTTGGCCAATGTGAATTGGTTGAATGCCACAATCAATCAGACGAGTGATGAAATCACAATCGAGATTTGCTCAAATGATGAAGCGCCAAATTCGCAAATGCACATGTTTGGCAATGGAACGATGTGCATCAAGGTTAATGACTAGTTTTGCTTAAATTGTTAATAATTGCGCATCAATCCATACGCCATAGCCCCCAGGGCGTCATTCAAGACCCTGTGATAAAGTCGTTACTGTGCGAAATATAAGCCGAACTACATTGGTCGGTTCATTGCTTGCAGAAAAGCCTCCGGTCCAAAACAGTACTAAATGAATATCAAGTGCAAACTGTATTCACCTAAACTGTATTCAACTCAGATGTGCGTCTTTTCGCACCCTGGCCGTGACACAGAACTGCCCCGTTTGTTGCACACGCCGCGTTCGGTGCAGTTGGACGTTGAGTTGTATGGATTGTCGTTGAATCAATTGGGTTAGAGAATGAATTGATTTACCAGTTGGAATATGTTGTATTTTTTACAGAATTATGTGGGTCGGTATTCGCGTCAAGCGATCCAAAGACATAAAGCTCTCGGTTGCACGTGTAGATAGTGAAACATCACATCATCGATCATTGCTCACTGCAGGTGACAGGACGAGATTCGCTATTGAATTGATGTTCGTTTCGTCGATCAAGGGCGGAATTCGGAAAGAGGTGCAATTATCGATCGATGATGAGTACACACCGGGCATATTTGAGGTTCGTGTGGAAAAAACACAAAAAACGTTTTTCATTTTTTGAGCTTTTCTTTTTTTAAATAGCCCCGAATTTTAGCACGATTCTGATTATTCTATTCCTGATAAATGTGCGAATATTGTTTGCATTGCACAGACCGTCGAAGTGACCTATCCCCATGAGGCAGCACACGCCACATGGAAGCCCGTGTCATACAAACAGGCCAGTCACGCCAGGACTGCTTTCACACAGACGAATAGTGGCGATATGAAGGTTGGCCAATTTGAATGCTGGTTTTTGGAATGATGTTCAATTCAGTTCTCCCCATCTGAAGTTGAACACCATACAGACCCCCTTGCCAACCGAGTATCCGTCTGGTATTCTATTTTCGTACTTCAAAATGAACTGGAAGGACATGCACAAGTACGGCACCAATCTCACGATCGGATACCCCAAGGATGGCTACTACGTATCGAGCATGTATGCTTCATGGTGAGTTCTCGCAGCGATTTCGGGCTGAAACTGAAAAAAAATTGAGGAAACGATAAACTGCTTTGCAGGTCGCTATCGCTGGGCATCGGGCAGGCACCCATGGACCGTATGTCCACCTTGCTACTTGTCCTACTTATCATCGGCGTGACTGTACCGTTGCTGGCGTTGTTGTGCGCCTTGTTGTTCGGCTGTGCGTTCTGGCTGCGGCGAAGGAAGGACAAATTGGATGCCGATAGAGAGTTCCTGGTTGATGGCGACACTTTCGATGACACAAGTGCACCTGTGCAAGGATAGTGCTTGGCTGGTACTTTGGTATTTATTGCAACGACGGATCGACTTTCGAAAATGCGGGTGGATCTCAATTATGGTGTGATTGTTGCATTTTGTTGAATTTGTTTTGTGTTAACGAACATCATCATCGATTATCGCTGTTTGCTTTGTTCGTCTGTTTAGAAGAATGCGTGAAACATTTTCGCATCTTTCTTGTTTGTTGTCAGAATTTCCCTGGCGGGTTTCTCCATTTTGCTTGCGTTTCAAATGTGTAAGAAATAGAGATCAAGTTATATTGCGAGAAATTTTCGCTTTTACTGAGGTGTACATAAGAGTTTTTGTATGCTCCCATAGAGTATGTTTCGCCACTTTGCCTGTTATGAATTTCTGTGATTTTTAGACCAACGTTATTTTGGGCTATTGTCAGCGCAGTGTTGGCGCTTACGATTTTGTGTTGTGCAATTACTTGTGTGTGTCCTGCTATCATGTGCCGTTATTTTTCCTAAACTTTTCTAACTGCAGGTTTTGTGCCATGGATTACACCGTTGTGCTCTGAAGTTACCAACCCGGTCGCTCTTTATATTCAGCCAATAAACGTCACATTAATATAGTTGCGGGCGTTGTTTATCTTTTATGTCGCTTCAAAAGCATGACTTTCGACCCTCATGCCACCCATGTGCTCTCTCTCTTATCACCATGTGGCGAAAGTTTAACCGGTTGTATTAGGACTTCGGTTGTGTACTCTTGAGAGTTGAGCAAAGGTGTCATGAACAACAGGATATGGGCTGATAAGACATAAAGTCGATCGACGTTACGTTTGCAGCACATGCACGGAACTAATGGCGGTCTTTGAGGCCCATATTTTTGTTCGTATTTCACTGCACACTTCGCGTCAATTTCATGACATTTACAAATGCTAGAATAAGCAGCCACGTGATGTGCCACATTTTGACGGTACATGAAACTAAGTATTGTGCTGAGGCTCCTCATCTGGGAAAAATGAAGGTCCAATTTTGCATAATGTTGCTTTCAACTTTATTCATGCTTGACGCCGCTTTGAGTCTGACCCGCTACAAACGCGAGGTCACACTGAATCTGCTGGAATTCGAGTCGACCTTTGGTTGGCTATCGGACGACTACCAATGTCAAAGTGTGTCCCATGCATGTCAATGCAACAGCACCCAGAACTGGACGCTGCGCTCGACACATCAATACGGCACCAAATACTGCCATTTCGGATTCATTGTGTCGTTCATGAACGCCAATATGCAGGCGCGTGAAACCACAGTGGCCATCGTGTTTGATTCTTTGTCTGGCTGTGATGTTTTTTTTTATCAATTCAAAGAAAATTTTCGGAAAATTATTTTCCAGATGTACCCGCTGGACGTCCGAGCCAGTCAACGTGCCGTATTCGAACTCTCGGCCGGCGTGCTGGACGATTATGGACAGTTGCACGTCACATTTGAATCTCCCGCGCAGTACGCTGATTGGTCGCAGCCATTCACTTTCACCATCGATCCGTATCTGACCGGGGGTAAAGTTTTTTAAACTTCAGCGTTCGGGTTTTTTTCCGCGAGTCAGAGGAAGTCATTCCTGTCAAATCAATATCACCACAACCTATAATACATATTTGTGCTTCTTTTTCATGCCAAGAGTGAAACATCATCCATGCATCATTACAGGCGATCTTATCATTCAAATAATCGCGCTCAATTATCCGCCAACCACCCAACTGCACATCAGTCCGCAATACGTTGACACATTTCTGTATCGCATCGACTTGGAGTCAGTTTGGGCGCAACAGATCCGGTTGGCCGGTGCACTCGGCAGAAGCAACTACTTTGCGATAGCTGTGTCGGTGACACAGTCGGCGTTTACGGCGGGTTGGTTCAGATCGCAGATTTGTTTTACTATTACATTGTTTGTTTTTTCAACATTTTAGGACACAAATGTGACCAAACACAGGATGACTAATTTGCAGACCCAACCCTGACCACGACAACATCCACCGTGCCCGACCCCCGCTACCCGACATGGTGGACCCTCAACATCTGCTCACTGTCCATCATCGGTGCACTGGTCATCGTCGCATTGGCACTGGTGCTCGCAGTGTCCTGTTTGTGTTGTTTGTGTTGCACCAAATGTACGAGAAAAGACAAAAATGCGGATAGTGGTAACCGGGCTCTGACCAGCACAAGCAATCAACGGACAAACAGGATTGCGCCCAGAGAGGTCGGTCATGGTTTCCAAAAGCTTGTCCATCGATTTGTAAAACATCAGCCTGCCAGTTTCAGATCAGTGCCCCGATGTTGTCAGTGGGTCCGTCACGTGACGTCAACAACTTTGACCTATTGCGTGCAAATGCCAATCAAACACCCCCGCCCACCCAAGACACAATTAGCACGATTAGTGGGTTCAGCTACAGGCGTGTCGCTCAGAGGTCGATCGCTGTGCCTGCAACCATTCAGTTGAACACCGATGCCAGGAATAATGGCAGTACTCACATGTGATTAGATATATGTTTGTATATTTGTTTATTATTTGTCTCTTATTATGCACATTCCGCTGGTAGTATGTAGTGTCGTGTCACATACTGTCACATTTTCTGTTCGCTTTGCCATACTATGCATGTAATCAGGGTTGGGCACAAAAAAACGACGGCGTTTTTTCTTAAAAAACGACGTTTTTTTCAAAAAAAAACGCTTGGGTCGTTTTTCGTTTTTTTAAATCGTGAATTTCCTTGATTTTCCCTGATTTTTCAGGGAAAGTACCCTGACTATCAAGGAAAATCAATTTTTTGTCCCATGTTTTTCAAAGAAACTTTCGACCAATTTTTACTTCGTCGAGATACGTCGATATACGCAGTTTGACTTTCAATGATGACCCCGGCCAAAGTTGGTCCCATGATGCGGGTCTGATATGGGATCTTAACAACTCGCTAGAGAAGGGTTGAAACCCGTTTATTTTGCCTCAGAACACATAGAATTACTTCATTTAACCATGTTTTCTTCCCAACATGAGCGTTTTCCATTTTTTTGGGGCATATCTTGGTCATCTGGGCGTTTTAAAAAAACGTTTTTTTAAAAAAAAACGATTTTTTGAAAAAAAAAACGTTTTTTGCCCAACCCTGCATGTACCTATACGACATACCCGTCACCACTCTCTATCAAAATGACCCAGGTAATCTCCAATCAATTCATGCTTCATCTATTCTAATCTGCTGCAAAAAAATGTAAATAAACAACTTTGCGTTAAACAGACCGTTTCTATCAAGCGATCATGGCAAGCGAGACAAACAAAATATTGTGTGATACTGTATGGTCAATGCTGTCAATCAAGCAAACTACTCGACTCAATCGTTGCCTGATCGTCTTCCAGTGCCTGACCCATTTTGCTGTTTGTGCGATGGAAACTGAGATTGTGCGTCATCGTCTCGAACAGCGCGCTGCCCTCCAGACGTTCAATCATGTGCTCCAAACGGGACTTTCTCACCGGTTTGAGCGAAATGTCCCTGACGGCACGGAACGCGCCGCAATTGTTCAAATGCTCGTTCTCCAGCCGAAAGATGTTGGCCAGAAAACGACGGAAACACTCGAGGAACGCCGTGATCAACAGAAGGGTGTCGGTGATCAGAATGCCCTGCAAATAGCTTGGGTGACCGGTCAAATACACATTCTTCACATAAAAAACGACTTGCTTACCAGGTACTGATACATTTGTGATCAACATGGATGTAGAAACTGTGGATTAACCTTGAATCCATGTTTCGTATCCAAATCAGCAGCCACCAAACTGACATTGGCCGTCCACATCACACGCAATAGAATGTCGGCCACGATCCCAAAATAATAGTACCACTTCTTGCCATACGCCAATTCCTCACGAAGGAACCCGTATTTGGGTTGCATCAGCGAAAACCCCTGCCAGAGATCCCAGTAGATCATGTAAATTAAGCAGGCCAGATTGGCGATAATCCAGGGCACCAGCCACGGATTGTCCAGCAGGCCCACCGAGGGGTTGCTTTTCTCGAACACGGCCCTGCCTTGGCCTGTGGCAACAACACACACGATGGTGAAATACTTGCCACAATTGGTCATGTGCGGATGCCACTGTTGGTAGTGACTGTCACGGAAACGACGGAGACACTGAAAATGGACAATTTTTTTGGTTTGGCATTGATTTTTTAAAAAAAAGACAGCATTCGAAGCGAATCAGCGAAACTTTCACCTGCCAAATTCGTATCCAAGCGGGCAACACGGACAGAATCGGTCTCCACCAGGCCAGTCGCGGGTCGTTGCAATAATCCGACGGTCCATAATCGACATCAACAGATGTTCCATTGTAGAATGTACTGACGCCATCGGCGGACGTTTGATACAAATCGATAATGTGTCGCTCGCCGAAATACTCCACTTTTGTCGCGTAGAAACAGATCGCGAAGCCAAAATCCAGAAACAGCGTGACCAACGATATCATATTGTCGGCGATGTAGAAATCGGCGAACATCACGCGATGGAATGGTGCGGTGGCACAACGGTATAGACGACGAATGAACCTGAAAAGTCAGGTTGGGACACTGGGCGAAATTCTCGAAACCCATTAGGCAAGACAGCCCATTGCTTTGAAAAATTCACGCCGTCAGCTTTTGCCTGATGGCTTTGAGAATTTGGCCCATTCCTGGTTATATTCAAGTAGTCAACGCACGCAGTCGTATCTCGTCAACTCAGCTCTAACGCCATGTGTATTTTATTTCTCATCAAAGTCGACGAACTGCGTTGACGAAAACACAATTAGCCGCCCTTACTTAGGACGTTTGGAAAGTCACTTGGTCAGAATTCAGTGGTGGAAAGCAGCAGCAAAGGACGCGAGAGCACGACAAAATCGCGCGGTTGAAACTCAAAACTAACCAGTATCGACTTGAGCGATGCATCCAAGTGTTTGGATGTTTCAACGGATTCAACAGCCAAGTGGTCGTGATGCACAGCAGAATCAATGGGAACACCAATGGAGGCCAATCGAAGAATGGCGCAACCAGATAGCCGGCGACACAAGCCTTCAGTCAATATTCAAGATTTTGATCTGGTACCCTTCGTGGCCAGAAGTTGGTGGTGCGGTACTAAAGTACCGCACATTAGGACTAACCGCCCACAACATGCCGAGAAAGCCGGCGATCTCCATAAATTGCTGATAAGTAAGATGGTCGCGCGGGTCAATCTCGAATATCAACACATGATTCACGCCAGCGCTGTGCCAACAGTAGATGCACGCACCCATCAGCCAGCAGTTGAGGAACATCAATGCGTAGCCCCTGAAAATCAGGATCAAGTGGATCAGGGTAGGACAGATGCAGCATTCATTCCGAAAAACATTCGCAAATGCTGGCGTATGGAAATGAATGCCCGGAATCACATATCCCTATACATGTGGGCAGTATTATGCACAAGTCGGGTCAGGTCTGACTTTGACTTGGCATAAAATGTCTTCATACATGTAATACACACTTCTTGAAACATCAGCCGACTGGCTACAGCATATCTGTGCATAACGCCCGTGTGTGCTTTTCAGCCAGTGCGCAAGTGGACTGGCTGCTGCTTCACAATGGTGTGTATTGAGCAAAAACATTTTTTGTGCCAAATCAAAACCAACTCCGACGCCCACCATAGCCGACCCATAATGCCGGCATGTAGGCACATGGCACGATATATGACTAACCTGAACAATCGCATGGCCACGATCCAGTACTGTTCATCCATATAACTGGGCGGTTGCAGATGACAGAAATCCTCCAGCGCACCGTATAAGGTCCAATTGTGAATCGAACCGAGGTGACGGGTCATTTCGATGCCGATATCGGACAGAAGCGAGCTCGGGTCCGCATAATAGGTCGAATCGCGAGTGGTGCCGAATATGACGATCCCTATCATCAGCAGGAACAACACCGCAAACGCGCCGAGGTACAGGCCGAGTCTGTCAGATCAAGTGAAAATGAAACATCACTGAGTCTTTTTGAGGACGATATTATCAGAGCTACTGGTCGGATCGGATTGGAAATCCATTACTCATGCATGGACTTTTGCATGTTTAAAAACGAGACAACAATTTCGACTAGCTTAAACGTTCTTCGTTTTAGGGCCTGTCAACGACTTAGGTTGTTCTCCAGGAAATAGGTTTCTCGATGTGCAGAAATCGTACATACATGACCAAGGCAAAGTCCGATCCGATCCGGTCATCAAGTTTTAGCCCTCTCTAAAGCGAGCATTTTGACAACATCAAACAAAAGACCTGAACGTCGTCCAGGCGGATTGAGCTACGCTGATTGGCTGCACTCTCAGTCGCTTCATCGCCGCGGGTCGATCGCCGTTTTCGATCTGATTGGTCACAATGTCCTCGGTCTTGGCGATCAATTTGTCCAACTCTCTCGTCTTCGACAACGAACTCGGACGCAGTTCGGTCGTGCACCATTTGTAGCCTGTGAAACATTAGCATCTGCCGGACGGTTGTTCCCGCCTTTTCCTGAGCAGTCAGGGAACAACGCTGGTAACATGTGTATGGTTAAAAGGACGAATAGACACGAACATCCGACGATACCTGAGGAACTATAGCTATACCTACTGTTTCATATTCAGAGATACTACATACCTCGATCCGATTCAAACTTCTTATCGTGTTTCTTCATGATCTTCTGAAATCCCTTCGTGTTCAACTCCTGATAGTTTTGAATCAACAACAACGACAAGTAGTACTCGCTGAACGCAAATCGCAGCTGTTCCACATTACGATGATTGTACTCCTGACCTGAAACGTGTGTGTGATGTTTCACTGGCGCAGTGTAAAATCGGTTTCTTGAGTTCGCGCAATTTGGACCGATAAACGAAGGGGTGCATGTGGCTACAGACAAAGTTTAGAAAAGAATCCACAGAACAAATTCAGGAAAAGTGTTTTCCTCATCACCGAATAATTTATGCAATCCACTTGCAATTGGCTGATTGTGCGGAATGTTTCCGCCGTTCGGTGAGATGATCGCAATTTGCGGCACGTTGTCGGTCGTTGGTGGGTCATCCTTGTGGAGGACAACCTGCAAGAGAAGTAAATCGGTGATGTTTCTTCAATCTCGGCAGACAAATCAATCGACAAGAAAACTTTGTTGAACTTGGAGGCTGTGTAGTTCAGCCGGAAGGAGCGCCAGAAAATAAGAAGCAAAAGGACGCAGGTTCGAGTCCCCTCGAGGGCGACCAACCTCCAAATCATGCTCCAACTCATGCAGCTTCGATTGGGCCTCGGCCATTTTCTGCTCAAAGAACAACGAGCATTTCTTCAACTCCTTGCCGCACGTGATGAACCACACGAGGTCTTGGGTGATGAAAAATCGCTCTCTCGCCTCTTTGCCACTTTGGTCGTCTTTTTCTGGTGGTGCCCTTGCCGCTCTGTCGATCAGCCATTGTTTCAGGTACTCATATTGAATGTACTGTTTCCGCCACTCGGGCGTCAGATGCGACGTGATCTGATGCCCGAACTTCATCTCTTTCGCTCTATAATGCAGCATTCTCTGATGACTTTCGCTCAATTTTTTGTCAATTATATTTAGGCATAATGATTTTACAATGGCTGTGAAATTTTTGCTGAGTGTATAATTTTTGTTATTTTTTCGGCTTTGCGCACAAAACACGGTAAGCGGTTTAGAATAAGTGTTCTTCAGAAAATAAATTTTACGAAAACTTTTTTTGCTAGAAGCCAAAACTGTAAACGGGCACGTATGAAACTGCACGCGCAACTACATGTACATATATTCACATTTGTTGCAGGGTTTATCTGTGAAGGGTATTACGAATGCACAACTCACTTCTCATGCTTATTTCATGTTTGTGAAAAACTTGTTTCACCAAAAATTAAGACACAGCTTGAAACGTACAGCAGATTGCTTTGACTTTATTTATTAAGTGTTGCAACGGTGTCGCGATGCACTAATCATGGGATGCAGTCAACACACAAGATTCATTAAAAGTACCCAAAATCTACAGGAATTTGAATACGTTTTATATCCAATCAAAGTGAAAACGTTTTTTTCGTGAGCGCGTTTTCATCAAGCAATACCGATAACGTTTGTCCAAAATATCCCTTCATCGCAATTTGATTATCCTTTTTACCGAATCGTCATGTCACTCTTTGTTTAGCAACAATTACAATAGCAGATTCCCCACAATGACTGCATGTGGTTCGCGTCTGTTGCTCAACTTGTTATCTGCCAACAAAAACGGTTGCGTTCTTATATGAGTCACCCTGTATGCACAGCCGATGCAGCTGCTCGGTATGATGTCCACAACGATATAGCTACTCTGCACTGATGATGTTCCGGTCCACTCTTTCCTCTCTGCGTGTGTCAAGTCCAAAAGCCAACTGTTGCAGAATTCAGGCGCGCACGAAAAATGAAAATCATTTATGGGTTGGAACGACACTTAATTCAAGCACTACAAATAAATGTTTGGTGTGCACAAATTGTCAAGGGGGATGAATGGGGGAGTCAATATGAATTTCGTGTTGAACCATGCGTGGAAGAGCAATTTTCGGAACAAAATTAATGAGAAAACTGTTTCCGGATCAAGAAAACAGACCGTTTTCCTGTGATTCGTTGTTATCTTGTCTTCTGGAACGAGTTTTTCTCCACAACTGGTATCAGCATAACCTGATTCGACCCGCGCGTCAACTCCGGTGGGTAGTCGTACCGGGTGGTGTCGTCAAACACGCTACCGCTTGCTGCCCATGTTTGCTGACAAACGGGGCTGACAACAGTTGTGGACCTCCCAATCCCACACAAGAGTCTGTTTGGAGTGCACCCACATCACCAAGCGTGTGTGGCCAAGTTATGCAGGTGTGAGTTCAAGTTTATTCGGTTCACGTAATACCCAGTGCGTGTCCGAGGTGTGTGTTGGTAGATAGCTTGCGGAGTGAACCCGAACAGGAACCGCTTCGTGCCATACACCTGCGAGCCAAAGTGCTCGTGCTGCTTGACAGCGCCCCATTGGCACATGTATGTAACTTGTTCTGAAAATAACAAACCTGTAATGTCACATTCAGTGCCCAGTTGGTTGCGTCTTTTTGTTATCTCAATGTCAATTAGGCGGTCAATCCTGATCGAACACCCAATTTCTCCCCAGATAGAAAACAATGGTTACAAGTACCATATTTGCTGCCCCGTAGGTTCAAGGTAAATTGCACAAAAAGCCGCAGCGCACCTACCTACATGTAACATCAGATCCCGCTGTTCACGCAACAGTTCAAATGTTTTGGCGCCTTTTTCTTCACCACGTCGATAGTGCCCCCCCCATTTTTTGAATTCATAGACACCACCATATTGATGACCATAATCCCCTCATAATAGAGCCCCGATGCGTCAAAGTCCCCATTGGGTATGCGACGGCACAGCAGGTCATAGCATAATCACTGAGCCCCGTCTTGACTGACGCAATATAAATTTGGGGACACTTTCAGTCAGTTTCATTTTTTTTCTCGCGTTGTTCCGTTCACGCCACTCTATGTCATAATTGAGACTTTTTCGAAATTTGCTCTCTTCGTGCGGCTGCAGTATCCCATCACTGGTCTGTTTCAGACATTTTGTCAATCCGCCACCCAGACAAACGCGTCAAAAACGACCGACCCAAATGGCGCTGTGCTGCATTCACTGGTTGCGAATAGGGTTGTGCTCAAGATCGTCGAAACATCACGGGTACGTATACGTGGACGCGCAAAATGTATTTTATTCGCTTTTATCATTTGATGAGCAAAGTTTGAGGTCACTCATTCTTGAGCGGCGGACCCCAACTGTGGTCAGATCAAATGTACTTTTGACTCAAAACTTGCGCGTGTGCAAAATCGGATGTGTAATTCTCAGAATGTTAGATAGGACAGCGTTGACAAGCCAGTTGATGTTTCATAGGACACTTTAGTAGAAAAAGCCTGTACCGTTGACAGATTGAGATCCGTTTGAGTCAGACCACAAAAAACGGGTGATTGATTTCACAGAAGCCACGAGCCATCGGTGGTTCTCCAATCTGTGCATCGATATGACATGATTATAGTCTGCCACATCATGTACAAGTTGTAATAGTTTCCTTGCAATTTAAGGTACGAGCGATGGCAATGCGCTGCGTTCACTGGTTGCAACTCACTGATGGATCAAGAGAGTTGAAACATCACAGGTATGCGTGCATAGGGAATGTATTTATGTTTTTTGTTGTCTTGATTTCGAGCACCAGTGTGAGGCAATGGTGTAGTCCGTAACTTTACCACAAGTTGTGTCAGGTTCAGTGATGTTTCCGGGTTTCACTCATACTGTAATTGTACCGCGAAAAAAATCTATTTCATGAGACTTTAATAAGAGTTACCATAATGCTAACTGGCTGATGTTTCCCAACATCCTTCTCGGAAAAGATGCACTCACCAAGCTGCATGTCCAACATTACGGCATGGAACATCATGTCCGTACTACATCGTCACACCAATGTTTCCTTCCGATTTCAGGCAAGAGAACGCCCCCACGGTCGGGCTCGCCGTGATGAATCAGGCAAAAGCACGCGTCAGTCAGGACAGTGAACGGGGGTTATTTTGACGTTTTGGCTGTGAACGAGGCTACGGGACGGGGGAGGGTTACGCGCTAATTTTCGCGTATTGTGCTATTCTTTATTTTACGGCCTTTCTTAGATGTCATCCAATTTAGTTTTTTATTTTTTAAGCAGTTATTCTTTGCATTTGGATCCGATTTTTTGGCCACGTTTTCATTGAATTGTTAACACAGAACTCGGTTTTTCATGCTTTGTTCTTATTCATGCTGTTTTTTATTCTTGGCCTTTTTGTCCCAGGTATTTTTTATATTTCTCTTTGGCTTTTGTGCTGACTTTTCTTGGTGTCATTTTTTTGCGCGGCGATGGGTAAATTTGGGTGCTTGGGTGGGTACAAGTGATGGGACGATAAGTACAGACAGACACAATCACACTTTAACCTCTTTGATCAAACGTCACTACAAATGTTTCATGTTGTTTTACAGTGAGAGTGACACCCTAGTTCTAGTCTGAAGCCGGTCGGGCGAGAGTAGGCACAAGATGGCCGGTTCAAGTCGACACCCTGGCCACGTGACGCATTGTCCCGATCGATTTATTTGATCCATGGGCGCAGAAAAGCGGTATCCCTAAGGCTATTTTGTAATGGGCGTCCTATCTGTATCGACTGCGGATGGTTGATGCCGATCAGTCCTTAGCGTGGCTGTCTTTATTTTGTATTTTTATATCAAATTATCAAATGTAAAGCTTTGTTCCCAGTTTCAGTTCTAGTTTGCAATCCCAGCACTGATGATCACGTGACCTTCACGACTGTCAATGCCCTTGTGCCCGATCAATGCCGATTCAACTATTGATGGATGGATGGGTAACCCTAAGGGATATCTTGTAATGGGCGTCCTATCTGTATCGACTGCGGATGGTTGATGCCGATCAGTCCTTAGCGTGGCTGTCTTTATTTTGTATTTTTTTACCAAACTATCAAATTTAAAACTTGTTCCTAGTTTCAGTTCCAGCTTCCAGTCGCAGATGCACCTTTGACGATCACGTGACATCGGACAATGGCCCGATCGGTTGATTGATCGATGGATGCAACTTGGCGGTATCCCTAAGGCCTATCTTGTAATGGGCGTCCTATCTGTATCGACTGCGGATGGTTGATGCTGATCAGTCCTTAGCGTGGCTGTCTTTATTTTGTATTTTTTTACCAAACTATCAAATTTAAAACTTGTTCCTAGTTTCAGTTCCAGCTTCCAGTCGCAGATGCACCTTTGACGATCACGTGACATCGGACAATGGCCCGATCGGTTGATTGATCGATGGATGCAACTTGGCGGTATCCCTAAGGCCTATCTTGTAATGGGCGTCCTATCTGTATCGACTGCGGATGGTTGATGCTGATCAGTCCTTAGCGTGGCTGTCTTTATTTTGTATTTTTTTACCAAACTATCAAATTTAAAACTTGTTCCTAGTTTCAGTTCCAGCTTCCAGTCGCAGATGCACCTTTGACGATCACGTGACATCGGACAATGGCCCGATCGGTTGATTGATCGATGGATGCAACTTGGCGGTATCCCTAAGGCCTATCTTGTAATGGGCGTCCTATCTGTATCGACTGCGGATGGTTGATGCTGATCAGTCCTTAGCGTGGCTGTCTTTATTTTGTATTTTTTTACCAAACTATCAAATTTAAAACTTGTTCCTAGTTTCAGTTCCAGCTTCCAGTCGCAGATGCACCTTTGACGATCACGTGACATCATGGACAATGGCCCGATCGGTTGATTGATCGATGGATGCAACTTGGCGGTATCCCTAAGGCCTATTTTGTAATGGGCGTCCTATCTGTATCGATTACGGATGGTTGATGCTGATCAGTCCTTAGCGTGGCTGTCTTTATTTTGTATTTTTATATCAAATTATCAAATGTAAAGCTTTGTTCCCAGTTTCAGTTCTAGTTTGCAATCCCAGCACTGATGATCACGTGACCTTCACGACTGTCAATGCCCTTGTGCCCGATCAATGCCGATTCAACTATTGATGGATGGATGGGTAACCCTAAGGGATATCTTGTAATAAGCGTCCTATCTGTATCGACTGCGGATGGTTGATGCCGATCAGTCCTTAGCGTGGCTGTCTTTATTTTGTATTTTTATATCAAATTATCAAATGTAAAGCTTTGTTCCCAGTTTCAGTTCTAGTTTGCAATCCCAGCACTGATGATCACGTGACCTTCACGACTGTCAATGCCCTTGTGCCCGATCAATGCCGATTCAACTGTTGATGGATGGATGGGTAACCCTAAGGGATATCTTGTAATGGGCGTCCTATCTGTATCGACTACGGATGGTTGATGCCGATCAGTCCTTAGCGTGGCTGTCTTTATTTTGTATTTTTATATCAAATTATCAAATGTAAAGCTTTGTTCCCAGTTTCAGTTCTAGTTTGCAATCCCAGCACTGATGATCACGTGACCTTCACGACTGTCAATGCCCTTGTGCCCGATCAATGCCGATTCAACTATTGATGGATGGATGGGTAACCCTAAGGGATATCTTGTAATGGGCGTCCTATCTGTATCGACTGCGGATGGTTGATGCCGATCAGTCCTTAGCGTGGCTGTCTTTATTTTGTATTTTTATATCAAATTATCAATGTAAAGCTTTGTTCCCAGTTTCAGTTCTAGCTTGCAATCCCAGCACTGATGATCACGTGACCTTCACGACTGTCAATGCCCTTGTGCCCGATCAATGCCGATTCAATCTATTGATGGATGGATGGGTAACCCTAAGGGATATCTTGTAATGGGCGTCCTATCTGTATCGACTGCGGATGGTTGATGCCGATCAGTCCTTAGCGTGGCTGTCTTTATTTTGTATTTTTATATCAAATTATCAATGTAAAGCTTTGTTCCCAGTTTCAGTTCTAGCTTGCAATCCCAGCACTGATGATCACGTGACCTTC
>JASAMV010008443.1:0-15967 GCA_030248065.1 Rhynchonema sp. JSB1_4
CCCACAAAAAGTCTTAGATAATATAATTCGTCCGCGCATGCCCCAATAATATAATTCGTCATGCGCATGGGCAGGGTCGCAGTTACAGACTTTCACTCACTTAGGATCAAAGCAGGCATCCAATACAAAAGAATATACTACTCTATGGATTTTAAGGATATGTGCGTTCAATGTGAACATACATACATACGTATAATAAGCATCACAGTCGAACTAAGTATAATAGTTGTACCTACGATCCAAATTTAGACCAGACGTGAGCAACAGACACCATATGAGCCAAAAAGTGGCAAGAATAGGTTTGAGAACAGATCAAGGTCTGCGAAGGGAGTGCATCAGCGAACAAGATGAGATCACAGTATCAAACAAGCAAAATCAACGATAAAATTATCGTTGTAGAGAATCACAGCCTGGCCGGGTTCATGAACATGAAGCTCAAAAAGGAAACACGTTACAGGAGCCTGAAGCTAGCCCGTTGCAAAGAAATTGCACAAATACAAGAATGAGCAACGTTATCACGCAATCGACTTTGCACTTATCACAGAGCGGACGATATCGTGGATAAATTCCACAAAACATGTCCAAAAAAGCCATCCGAAATTATTTGCCCGTAATTCGCATAAAATTGCTGACAATGACGGTGATGGGCAGCGCCAAGACGAACACGCCGGACACGATTGATATAGACGCGATCAGTTTGCCAGCTGCAACCAACAAAATCTATCATCAGTTATCTGGTCGCATATGTGTTTGTGCCCATGTATGAAAATTTAGATGCACTCGGACTGATGATGGGTGATATTTTTGAAACGGTGTAAAGGTAAGGCGGACAGCCAAAACTGATTTCTTTGAATGCGCGTCCGCAAATGTCGTTCGTCACAACGTCGGTTGATGAAGCTGATGCACAATGGCTTGGCGCAATCGCAAACGAAACTCAGTTGATGTTTCAAACGCTCTCACAAAACAATTAACCCGCATCCCAACCCCTTAACCCATAAGCAGTCCATCTCACCGACTCACCAACTGTGACGGGCACCACATCACCATATCCCACAGTGGACATGGTGACCACGCACCACCAGAACGCGGCTGGAATCGACGTGAACTGCGTTTCGGGCTCGTCCTTTTCCGCATAATAGATCATCGTTGAGAAAAAGATCACACCAGTCGCTAGCACGATGCACATCATGCCCAGTTGGCGACTGCTCGCTCTGAATAAATATATGGATAGAGTGGGTTCAGTTCGGTTTGGTAAAATTGAACCTGTGAAATATTAGCCTGCATGGCCGCACTGTACACTTTATGCATGGTGCATGACGTGTGGATTGGCTGATGTGATGATCCAACTAAGAGGTCCGAGGTGTACCAACTTTGGTGTATAAATTCAGTTGGCAATATTCACAAAACACTCTCTGATACAAGCGAGCGGCTTTTATGAATACCACCAATGCAATGAAACATCACCAACCTTATTGTAACGGCAAACGTCCGAATACCAGCCGAGTATCTGCCCAACTTCAGCAGTCGCATCACACGCAAAACACGCAGCACACGGATCTGCAGGGGCATGAAGGTCTGTACGAGACATGAGTTTGAAACATCTGGGGGAATTTGTCACTCAGTTCAAAAAATGAGAAACTCCTACGGCTCACCACGAGCAAGGCGCCTTTGAAATTTGACAACGTCTCAGTGTTCATGCCGTACATCGCAAAAGCCATCTGAAATACTCACATGCTTAATTGGTTTACGCGACTTTTTTGAATGCTTTATTTTGCATGCTTTACTTTTGAGTGAAAAAACCTACCTCGGTGTAAAATGGCACAACGGATAGCAAGTCGACAACATTGAGCAACTCGAGCAGAAATTCCTTTTTGTTTGGAGAAATTAGGAGACGAAGGGTGTATTCGAAGGTGAACCACGACACGCAGATTACCTGTGCCGGTTGCCAGACTGTTTTGGATCGAAGCAATTTTTTGAAAATGTGCTTTTACCAACTTTTCAGCACTATGATTATGTGAGGTAATCGTGTACCGATTTACCACGTATATTTATTGTAGACGGTTTAGTTTGGACGGAGTTGAGCGCGCTGCCGTACCGAGTCGATAAGTATGCATAAGCCAATGGTACACCGTGCAGTACGTCACACAATCATGACATCAACCCACGTCCACAAGACATTTGGCTGATGGCAAATACTATTTTTTAGCACTACGAACACAACTTTCAACATTCACCTCAACAGTCCGAAAGAACGGATGTTCATCGTAACGCTCGCCGTGTCTCAGGATGGTCGTATTCGAACTGTTATCATACCGGTACGCCTTGAAAAGAAGTCATTTTAAGATAATTGAACGCCATCATTTTAAATCCGCAGTTTCGTTAAAAAATTCACAGATCTAACCTTAATTGGCACTTGAAACATTTCGAGTGTGCCGACGATAAGGCCCGTTATGGACGCCACAACAAACGCCATCGAGATGAGACCAAAGATGTGTTTGCTGATCGAGGTGTCCCACTCGGGACCGACACCTTCGCACAATTTCCACAGCTGACGACGGATGGAGGCCAGACGCAAATCCTCAACATGAGCGTTGAGATTATAAGTATATTATGTAGAGAGAGAGTGTGTGTGGCCCGAATGCCCTTTGCTGACAACCACCCGCCGGGACTAGGCTTCGACCAGCGTAACGTTTCCTCACAGCTCACAGGGGAACACGTTGTCAGTCGAAAAAATAACAAAATCGCAAGATAGACTCAAACCCCCTTCCCCCCGATCAATACCGCGTGGTTTCCGGCATACTGCAAACCGGCATGTGTACCTTGAATTTATCGAGTGGTTCATGATCCTCCTCAACCACATGACCAGTGTCAAGGGGCGAGCAGCAGGGAGCGATCGACTCGTCAGGTATGCCCCAATACGACAGTTCGGCCAGGAACTCTGATCAACAAAAAGACGCAGGTGTGACAACTTTTGAATCTTTTTTCGGTCGAATGATTTAGATTATTGATTAGGCGAGTCTTGTTGTCACAGACAGATGGTGCCCTAGGGCATCGTCAGTGCGATTGCACCCGATGGGCCATAACACCAGATCTAAGACAAAAAAAACTTGCTCGCGCGCTGTGCACCTTGCAAGCAGACATCCATTGGCCTATGCAGTTCGCCGCTCGCGTAGAACTTGTAGATGGTGTCGAACATTTTAGGCGACCGTTCAAAGAAGTACTCCTGCGTATCTTCGATGTAACCATGACATTTGCGACGTCGCGTTTCGTCGTCGTAGCGAGAGAATAAAGCCAGGAAACTGCCTGAAATAGTTGTCTTTGATGTGGATTAGATTGGCTAATGCCAATGTTGTCAACGCAACTACCTATATTTCGCGTAAAACGCAGCAGGATGCCTGTTTCCGGATTCCGGTTTGCGGATGAAATATGAAAAACCTCACCTCTGCATCGAATGGTGAGTATTTTCGTGCGAAACATGAACGACGTCCCGCCCACGTTCAGTTTCAGGTATTGCTCATAAAGGGACGGGTCGCGATAATTGGCACTCGGCGAGCTCTTACCGACGACGTAGAGGTCTTGCGCTGAGGTGGCCGACGCCAGCAGGGGTCGAGCCTGATACGCATTCAACATTTTGATCTGGGGAATATTCAGACGCGATCCGGTGCTGATATTGAGCAGGCTGTAGTTGCTCTGCACCGGACCTTTCAAACGCAACGACTGATGAAAGGATTGCTTCTTCAAGTTCATTGTTGTGTTGCTGTTTGGGGTTTGGAGGTGACCGTAGAAATACAGGGAGTTTCGAGAACTTTACTGCCTCAATAATTCAGATTTGCGCGTACTGTTATGGTTTATGAAACACGCACGATGACAGGTGAATGCAAGAAACACAATCTTTGCCATGGTAACTGAGTATAATTTGGTTTTCGATTTCATTGCTTCAGTTCCTGACGTGAGGTCGCTCACACTCAGACTTCCTAACCAACTCACAACCGGGGTGGTGTGGTGCCTAATAGTCCATGATTAAGACATCGATATGCGCCTTAGAGGCAATATTCAACATGAGACGCATGAAAAATACAAGAAAAAGCGAAAAGAAAACTTGCGACTGGTCTAGCTATGGACTGATGTCGTCTCATCACCAGGAACGTGACATTATTCTGGTCGACCACTTGCAAATGGCTGGCTAGAACTTGCATTGTTGGCGAATATTTTAGGGGCTTGTTTTGATCTTGGATATCTTGAATCAGGTTCACAGTCGGACAAAGTTTTTTCTCGGTGTCTAAGATGACAAGCTTTCCGAAGCAAAAATAACGAAAGGACTGAAAGCTTTTTGCTGGTCGACGACCGGTAAAACTAATGTTTCTTCCTCTGGCTCAACAAAGGTTGCCATCAGGTCAGTTGTTTTGAAAGGTTGTTATTATTCGCATATTAGGTGAGCCAAGTTGATTAGGTTTGTGAGGGAAGTGCTATTTTGCCGATTCGCATGTCTAGCAGCAACACTGATAATTTCCTGTCCAAAGCTGTGGGCTAACGGTGATGAAAAAGCGGACGCAAGAGTTGCTTTTTACCCGGGTGGCACATGTGGATTACAGTGATTAGGCTGGCACTAAACTGAGACGAACAACAAGAAGAACTCGATGAGTTCTGAAATTTTGTGGCAAGCACATAGCAGTGAACACCAGCAACCATCAGTGTCACTTTGCCAACGGGTGCAGTCGAAATGACACATCATGTACATATGTACGTGCATAAAGAGGTGTCAAGAATAAGAAAGAGTACCGTGGTTCACCGTTATTAAGACGCAAACCTTAATAAACCCAGGGAGCAACTATAATCAGATCATGGGATTACGAACTCCAATTAAATGAACAAAGCACAGCCTTGAAAGTCGAAGCTCCGCAAGATGACATTGCCGCTTGTATGTATGTACATGGGAAATGAACGGTAAATCGAAATGAATGTCTTGCTGGACCGTTTTTCTGCGAGTGACTTGCTGTGAAAGACAAATGAGGAGTAGTTGATCGGTTCACTGAGATCAAACCGTTTTTAACTGGTTTCAAGCTTCATAGGCACGACACATCTACATGAGTTCAGGACCAACACTGTTTAGGTAATGATAATAAATAACAAAAATTTGACATAAACATGCTCTCATGCAACGCATGATTCATACAAATCTGCGTTTGCATGGTAACATAAAACCAGCTCGTGTTTGTTTTTGGGGTCACGCGGCCACCTGGTGCATTCGAACTGACGATGACCTGATGGTGCACAACTCGTCTGTGAAGCTGAAGACAGGTCGAAACGGGCATAGCAACGCGCACGCATTTGCAGTTCACATTATCATACTTGAGCTGTGGATTGTAATGTGCCGGATAAGGTTGGCAACACATTATTCGCCAATGGTAAGCCAACATACATATACGCACCGTGACAAAACTACGACTTTTGGCGAGTGTCAGGTTGCTACGATGGGCTTCGGGCAATAATTTTGAATCATGGTGATCCGCTGACGTCCTTGAAATCGCCACGGCCAATGTACGACGTGTGGCACTCTCCACAGCCAACAGGCTCGTTGTGGTTTCCACCACCAAACGTTGCCGCTCTTCCTTCGACATCGCCCCGCACGGAGTATTCTGATGAGCTGAAAAAGTGAATTGAATGACTAATCAATTTAATAGGAACAAGTTATTGGGGTGGTATTTTCGAAAAGGGGGTAAACGTCAGATGAGTGTAAGCTTGGTGTGAAGGATCCCGGTGCATAATATTGAAACAGCAGGCACACTGCATCATGTTTACATTTACGTACACAGTCCTTTACACCCAATTGACGTCTACACCGCTTCCAAAATGCCACCCATAATGAAGACTACAGGATTGAAAAGCACAAAAGAGCACCGATCCAACTAACCGCACACACGCGTCCGGCTGAAGCCAATTGACAGACAAATGGGATACAAAAGAGCGGCGCTCCGGACTATAATACATACAACCGGGAACGGGATTAACAACACCTGACGACACAGCCGGCTTTGAGACAGCTCAGACGCGCCTACTTTGTTTGTGTTGACACGAACGGGGGGCCGACGCAACAATTTGAGCTCATCGAAAATTATGGCGCTGAGAAAATTATGGCCGGATATTTTCAAGCCCAGCGTGTCGGTGCGGTGCGTATGATACAAGCGACACAAAAACGTTGGCGCAAAAAACCGTGTGCAGGTATTGCGCCTGCCTTCAAATTAGCGACGCCTGAAAGAATGGTAACGAAGGGATAAAGTGCTAGGATGATGATAATAAGGGGCATCAAGGGGAAACGTTTTTCCAGCATTGAGTCTGCTCAAGTGGATCTGTTCTTCAGGTGCGCGGTGTCCTTCTCCTGAACAACGTGAATCGCGGGGACAACTCTAGACTCATGACCAGGAGTATTTCAAACTGAAGAGTGAGAATTTCATCCTCATTTTGAGATAATGAGGCGCTGCTACGTTCGATCTCAGACCTGGGCCCGGTCTCCAGCAGGCTTAAAGTTTTATGTGCGCTTTCGCAAAAGCCTGACGACAGGCTGGGAAAAACTACCAAAATTAACTGTATGAGCAAGTAACAAACACGACCACGAGTAACAAGTATCAGAATTTGTGATATAGTCTGTTGATTATATTTCGACATACTGTATAAACCCCATTCAGCGATGTTTGGAGCGGGCTGGGTCGACGCCATTTTAAACGAATGTTTCAGGCATTGCCAATTCAGGCGCAGGGCCATTGAACATTGTTGGTGTTGAGAGGCCACGTGTTATGCGCCACGCAGCAAGCAATGTTCAATCGGTCTTTGCCTGAATTGGCAATGCCTGAAACATTCATTTAGAATGACCAGACTATAGCTGATAGTTTCCAGCTAATCTCGCCATAACTAAATTCGCTGAAACGTCATAAAAGAACATTGTCGGTGATACTGGGCGGAAGAAGTTTGGTTGATGCGCTGGGTATTAAGCTGCTGGTACACGTTCTTTGAGGGCCCCAACGCGATTGGGTTAGCGGCTTAAATAATCTCGCTATCCCTAAAAGCGTTGAAGCGTCACAGAAGAACATTTTCGATGACGCTGGACGGAATAATTGGTTGATGCGCTGGGTGATCATTGGGTGCACTATGGTACCCCTCTGCACGCCAGGCCTGTTCCAATCTTGCAGCCCGGAAGGCACAACCAAGAATGGTTGCATACTGGTCATGCATCGGAGTAACCTCATTCTTGCAGCCCGGAAGGCACAATCAAGACTGAGAAAGTGCTGAACGATGTTTGTATGCTCAGCAAACCCACTCATTTATGTAGCACACAGGCCCAATACTGATTGGCTGTTGGTTCAGGCCATGATCCCATCCCCTGTGGCGCAAAGCAGTCTCTAGTGTCAAACAGCAGGCGTAATCCGGTTCAAGCTGGGCACGTCTGTGGGACAGGTACAGTACTTTGGCGCCCAATTTTGGACACAACGAGGCGGGTGACCGTGAATACAGGTGCCGATCGTGTGGCGTGAAGTTGGCAGACCAGACTGCATACACGCAAACCGTGTCAGTTCGCTCAAAAATCGCCAGCGCAAACTAGCAACCCAGCGCATCAACCTAACTTCTTCCGCCCAGCATCACCGACAATGTTGTTTTATGACGTTTCAGCGAATTTAGTTATGGCGAGATTAGCTGGAAACCATCAAGTCTGGCCATTCTAAATAAATGTTTCAAACGATTGCCAATTCAGGCAAAGACCGATTGAACATTGCTTGCTGCGTGGCATGTGTGACACCACTCAAAATTTAGACGCGGTTTCGGTAACTAGACACTTGTTGACTGTAGACAACTGTATAGTCCAGCCACCAGCTCATGAGACGACTTTTTTTAAAGCTTGCTTGGCCGCATTCAAAAATGCTCCAGATACACGTGTTTTCGCAAACAAAAGAAAGAGATTGGCTGAGGGAGATGATGACAAGTTCCAGCTGGCTGACCTCAATTTGTTGCGTGCTTACGCGAACAGCAGCGATGTTCAGCACACAAATGTTTTGGGAGTCAAAAGGGAATTTACGCACCGAATGGAGAGCGTGTTTTTAAAAAATACGTGCGTTTCTCTTTCTTTCATTTCCGAAATACGTGGAACCGGAACATTGTTGGATCCGCACAAGCCAATTTCAAAAAAAGTCGTCTCATGAGTTCGTGGCTGGACTATACGTACGCTTGTTGACTGTGTGACAAAAATAAACTAAGCACCGTTAATGCATGCGTCAACAAGTATTGGTCGCACAATGACCATATAAGAATTCATCAAAATCAATCCTGATTTTCACGTTCATTCACTCTTAACCACTGTGCTATTTGTGATTCTCATAAAACATTTTCAGCTGAAAATAATCTAGCAGATCAACCACGTTGCCGCAGGTCTGAAACATTTTCTTTACTACATGCTTTGTGTGCGATCATGCAACGCAACGTCATTGCCCCGTCACTTTCCCTCTTTACGATTCAGGAAAAAAATTTGACCAATTCTTATATTGGTCGCACAATGACTATATGAGAATCCATCCAAAATTTTTCCTGAATTGACAAGCCAGAAAATTCAAATTGACATTGCGCGCCAACGTGTAATCACACATAAAGCATGCAGTAAGCGAAATGTTTCAGGGATTGAAAACGTGGTTGACTGGCTGGTTTATTTTCATATGAAAATGTTTTGTAAGAAATACAAATAGCGCAGTGGTTAAGCGTGGTTCTTCTGTGGAATCCTGAAGATCAAGGTGGTTTTGGATGGATTCTCATATGGTCATTGTGCGACCAATAAAGTCATTGTGCGACCAATATACATTACAGCACGACTGTATAACGATTCAGGCTCAGGCTTGGGGTCCAGCCAGGAAGACCTGTGCACATTTCTCCTAATTTAATTTAATTTAATTTTCTCCTTATGTCTACGGCTTTAAAGCCTGAAACGAGACCTCAACACAATTTGGATACGTACGGCAGTTTCGCGTCAGTTGGATTCCGTTTGTGTGAATTCTATCTCCGCGTCGTCAACGTTGTAAACCAACTCCTAGTCCTAGCTGAGGTCGAAAGTCCATTTCATTTCTCCAAGTCCATTTGTTTTGGGTTGTTCTTCACGTTCCGCCAAGTTATGTTTTTGGTTTTATGGGTGGAATTTTCGAAACGGTGTAAAGGTCAGTTGGGCGTAAAGGTCGGTGTAAAGTTCGGTCGAAAGCTCGGTCGGCGTAGCTCGGTGTAAACGTGAAACATTGCCTGTTATTAACGTGGAATGTTTCAAGTTTACACCGAGGTCTATCACATTGAGCTGTCGACCGAGCTTTCCACCGGCCTTTACACCCAACTGACCTTTACACCGTTTCGAAAATATTACCCTATGTGTTATGTTTTTCCGCCAAGTGCTGTTTTGTACACTTGTTGATTGCACAAAACATTATTGTCATAAATATCATACAGTCAACAAGCGTACAATACAGTCGTACTGTTATGTACACTTGTTGACGCGTGCGACATTTACATACGACAAATATGACATTTATTATTTTTGTCATTTTTGTCAGTACATTCAACAAGTGTCCACACACGGCGGTTTCAGTTCCAAACAGCGAGCTGGTCTTCCACGGAAATAATAGAGAAAATTTTATCAAATTTTGGGAAAACAGGGCAGTGTAGGTAGCTCCTGGTCCGGCGCGGCGGTTACCGTATTGTCGGAAATAGAACCCCCATTAATACTTTTTCATAGAAAGCAATGAATTTTCAACCAAGAAAATAAGTTCAAAAAAATCGCAAAATTATGACAAAAATTGGGTTAAAATCTGAGCCAAAAATTCGGGCCGGGCCGACCAAACCCGGCCCGATTGCGACCTCTGCTTCAAAATTGACCGAAAAATTGTACTTTTTGCATTTTGTCCGAAAACTTGCCTAAAGTACGATCAGAGGTCGCAGAGGGGCCCGAGTCCCCAAATCTAAGGCCCGGCCCGGCCCGAATTTTTTGGGTCGGATTTTTACCGGCTTTTTGTCACACACAATTTGCGATTTTTCTGAACCTATTTTTTTGGTGAAAAAATGATTGTTTTCAATGAAAAGTTGTCAGATAAACAGATCAATTATTGCCGAATTCGTCTGAAATTTTTAGTATTTTTGACAAAAAGTTACTAGCCTTTCAGTAAAAAGTCACTTCAGAAGCCTCGGGCCGGCGTGCCGCGCCCGGCCCGGCTCGAACCGATAGCCCAAAATCGCGGCCCGGCTGGGCCCGATTGCGAGCTCTGGTAGCTATTATATGGAGGTTGTGCGATTTTTAGGGTTTTTGAGGTCGAAAACACCCATTTTTGCGCAGAAAACCATAAATTGATGGCTACAAGGTACCCTGCCTCCGAGATGGATGCAAGCCAGGTACCGAAACTTCCCCCCATCCCCCCAAACGGTTGGTTGCAAGGACCTACCCCTTAGGGGGAATCCCCCTCCCCATACCCCCAGCCACTACAGTCGTTCCAGGCAGTGTAGTGGCTGGGGGGATGGGGGGGATTTCCCCTAAGGAGTAGGTAGGTACCTTGCAACCATAGTAGTGGCTGGGGGGGGGTTGGGGGGGGGGGTTACCCCCTCCTCTCAGTACTTACCTACCACAAAACCCGAGGGGGGGGGTTGGGGGGGGGTTTAGTACTTACCTCTCACAACTCCAAATCATACCTCTCACAAGCAATTTTATACCTTTTTAAGGCAAAAATCGGTGTTTTTCGACCTTATTTTCGCAAAAATCGCGCGCTCCGCGCGCAAACCCACCCATTAAACCTATTTTTAGGCGATTTTCAGCGAAAATTTTGAAAAAGTACTATTTTTACCTCAATTTTTGGCCAAAATTGTATCACAAAAACGGTGTTTTTTCGCCTTTTTGGGTGACCAAAATCATACCTCTCACGCTTCCGGTCCCAACCCCGCATCATACTTACCTCCCACACATGGGCCTGCCACTACACTGCTTGCAACCACCCCTTGGGGGGATGGGGGGAAGGGTAGGTACCTTGCAACCATTAATTTATGGTTTTTATAGGCAAAAATGGGTGTTTTTCGACCTCAAAACCCCAAAAATCCGTATAATAGCTATTTTAGACAAATTTTCGGCCAAAACGCAAAAAAGTACCAATTTTTCGGCCAAATTTGCAGTATAGTGCATGCAAAAAAACACCCTTTTTTGGACCCCAGGGGTACCTTGCAACCTTCCGGAAGCTGGGTAGGGGGCAGGGGGGTACCTTGCAACCATCTGGATCCATCCCCCCCCAAGGGTACCTTGCAACCATTTGCCTGCCACCATAGTAGTGGCTGGGGGGGGGGTTGGGGGGGGGGGTTACCCCCCTCTCAGTACTTACCTACCACAAAACCCGAGGGGGGGGTTGGGGGGGGGGTTGAGTACTTACCTCTCACAACTCCAAATCATACCTCTCACAAGCAATTTTATACCTTTTTAAGGCAAAAATCGGTGTTTTTCGACCTTATTTTCCCAAAAATCGCGCGCTCCGCGCGCAAACCCACCCATAATATTTGTTTTTAGGCGATTTTCGGCGAAAATTTTGAAAAAGTACTATTTTTACCTCAATTTTTGGCCAAAATTGTATCACAAAAACGGTGTTTTTTCGCCTTTTTGGGTGACCAAAATCATACCTCTCACGCTTCCGGTCCCAACCCCGCATCATACTTACCTCCCACGCATGGGCCTGCCACTACACTGCCTGCCACTACACTGGTTCCAGGCACGCTGTTCCTAGGATGAAAGTCGTCGGTTTGGTATCGGGTGGCAAAGACAGCTGCTACAATTTAATGAAATGTGTTGAAAAGGGTCACGAGATTGTTTGCCTGGCAAACTTGCACCCACGCGCCACAAGAAAGCTTGAGATTGACAGTTACATGTACCAAACGGTTGGACACGATGCAGTTCAGGTTCGTTATAAACAATTTTATGACATCGATGGCGGCTTTTATTACGGCTTTTATTAGCCGAAGAAATGGCACACTACACAAGAAACAAAAATATTTGGCATTCTTCCACCTTGTACAAAGATAAGAACGTTTTTTTTCCATTTATTAGCAATGCATTCAAGAGGAAATATTGTGGTGAACCAAGCAGGGCTGTGGCTACTTCTGAGGGGGAGATACTGCACCTTGGCGCCAAAAAGAGGGGGAGATACCGGGGTAATGTGCCTGGCATTTTAGGGAGAGACTCTGTACTGTACCGCACTGCTGTCGCGAGAATTTAATTTTTATTGATTAAAATATGGATATATCGCGCGCAGCGCGCAGTTTTCGCACTTTTGGTCGATTTTAATCCGTTTTTAACCATTTTTGACCAAAAAGGGTACTAGTGGAATTTCGGAAAAATTTGGGGAGATACTGTACCTCAGCGCGGGGGACCGCATACCGTACCGGCGAGGGGGAGATAATGTACCTTTGGGGGACCCCAGCCACAGCTCTGGAACCGGAACCAAGGATGATTACTTGCAAATACTCTGCAGAACGTCTTTTTGGCACCTGAAAGACCGATATTTTGGTGTCATGGCTCCTGGGTCTCGTTTGAAATAAAAAAACACACTGGGCCGGTTCGAACAATTCCAAAGATTTTAACAAAAAAAACAATTCGTTTTGATCATTGTGAGTTTCAATTCAGTCATGCTTCAAATTTGTGCAGTTCTACGCGGACGCGTTCGAGTTGCCGCTGTACCGTCGCGCGATACACGGTGACCCGATATCGACCACAATGGAGTACGATCGGGCGGTCGATGGTGATGAGGTGGAGGATTTGTATGAATTGTTGGTTGACGTCAAGACAAAACATCCCGACGTTGACGGTTAGTTTATGCAGTCAACACTGTGTGGCCACACTCATTATAGTCTTTCATTATAATCCTTTTCCACCACCCTTCTGACAGTGGATGCTCTGTATACTCTGGATATCGTCACAGAAAATGGCCGGTCGTGTCACTATTAAGAGTTTTAGACTGTATTTGTTATTTGCCAGAATTCGGTTGACGTCCAATCTATTATTTTGTTCATGTTCAACACAAGATGGCACATGATACCAACAAAATATGCTTTTCGACTTCGTAAAAATACTGCGAAACACTGACTACTTGCAGCCGTTTCTGCTGGAGCCATTTTCTCCGAATACCAATATCGTCGCGTGGCCAATATCTGTGATCGACTCAGTCTCAAGCCATTGTGTTTTCTTTGGCAAAGAGAACAGGACCAGTTACTGGATGACATGATTAACGATGGTGTGAAGGCGATCATTGTCAAAGTGGCTGCCATGGGACTCGAACCGAAAAAGTTTGACTCGAAATGTGTTTGCTAGATTAATTTCCTGTCAGTATCCTGTGCAAGCACCCATTCGCGTTTTCAGACATTTGGGAATGACATTATCCGAAATTCAACCCGAAATGCGCCGGCTAAATGCAAAATTTGGACTGAATATCTGCGGTGAGGGCGGCGAATTCGAATCGTTTGTGCTCGATTGCCCGCTATTCAAACGAAAACGAATTGTTTTGGACGAGAGTGAGATTGTGATTCATTCGGATGACGCGTTCGCCCCCGTTGGATATCTCAAATTGCTGCGATTGCATTTGGAGGATAAGTCATTATGATGGACCTTTGGTGATTCACGTACCTATGTTTATGCTGTGCCCAAATTTGGCTCAGAGCTTTTGGATATCTCACATCTTTTTCGCTTCTCTTGGGCATTCAAGCTGAATTGAGCGTTATTGTTCAGTCTTTCACGTCGTTGATTGTTTTTGTTTCAAATGTTACTCTTGAAAAGTTCTCATTATTTTGTTGGTTTCAAAAAAATATTAACTTCACGTTGGTTTGCGATTACTATTTGTGTGAAAGAGAATCGCTGTTGATGCGAGCAGTTGTCTACTTTTTTCCATTGCACGTTTTAGTGATTCGTACATTGTGTGCACGTTCCAGAAGGATGATGCGTTTTGACGACCGCAAGAGGTCGCGATCTCTCGCCTGTGCGCTGGCTGCTCTGATTGGTTGGTGAAAATTGTGTTGTTGTGTTTAGATGAAGAAACCAATGTGAGCTTTTGTTTCGCACCGACGAAGCCTGGCACCTCGCCCGTCCGTGAAAAGTGGCCGAAACTGGCAAAACTGCCGTTACGTTATCATGTTTCGGAGGTATTGGTTAGTTTATAGCGTCGACACCCACTCAATAATACATAAATAAGAAGATTAAGTGAAGAAGCATAATTACAAGCCGGGTGTGGGTTTCGGGCTGAAAAAAATACGGAGGTATTGGTCGCACAATGACCATATAAGAATTCATCACAATCAATCCTGATTTTCACGTTCAGTCACTCTTAACTACTGTGCTATTTGTGATTCTCACAAAACATTTTCAGCTGAAAATAATCTAGCAGATCAACCACGTTGCCGCAGGTCTGAAACATTCTCTTTACTACGTGTTTTGTGTGTGATCGCGCAACGCAACGTCATTGCCCCGTCACTAGCCTGCTTTGCGATTCAGGAAAAAAATTTGACAAATTCTTATAAAGTCATTGTGCGATCAATACTCTGGGTGACTTCCATGATTTTAATTTTTACCCATTTCCTTGCAATTCAGGCGAGCAATGCACGATCGAACTGCGCGACGAAACTGCAGTGACCGGGACAATTGACGATGCGGATTCGAACATGAACACGCATATGAAGCGGGTGGTGTTGGTGCACAGACACGAACACAAGGTTAATGTGCGCGATTCGTTTTTCAATTCGTAGCGTTAAAGTCGCAGAGTATGTGACGCTCATATTTTTGTGGACGAAAGTAGACGAGTCCTTGTTCATGGCTGTGCAGTGCAGCAAAAATATTTTCAGCCGGTGAAACTGGAGCGGTTTTTCGTGTCTGGCCGTCACATTCGCTACGTGCACATTCCTGATCACATTGACATTCTGACTGCAATGGATAAAGGTGGGCCGTTCTATTTTTACATCATTGTGGGCCTTTTCAAGGTGTTTTTGGTTTCGTATTGTTGGTCCATGCAGGTGTTTGAATCAGTGACGTATAGTAACGCTACGCTGACACGAGCTATAAACACAGCAATTTTTTGTCGAAAGTACCTCTGAAAAACACTGGGTGATAGCTCGTCACTGCTTTGAGTGCAAGTTTGGCATTCTCCCGCTTTTCACTGAAACTTTATGTCGCCTTTTCAGTCATCAATCCGCGTGTGCCAAAGACACGATTGTACCACGACAATCGCCATGAGCTCGAACGAAAACGGCGAAAGGAACTGGACTCGTTGATGAGACAGAAAATGCTGCGCGCCAAAGAGTCGCTGAGAAGAGATGCTCTTTGAAAATGCTGGGTGCTGATTTTGACTTGACTTAATGTTGCGTGGTGCTCAAATCATACTTTTGCTTTTCCTATTGTTGTCAAATGTTCCGCTGTGGGTATAAAAGCAAGCAGACCGAGGAGAAAATAATTTTTCACTCGTTTTATTACAAAAGATCGCTGTTCATGCGAGCACCTGTCTTACTTTGATTCACCTAATTTTTCCGTTGCATCATGTTTATTTTGTCTCGTTTATGTGCAAGCTTCGTCCTGCTTTGTCCATGAACAACAAATGGGGTAAGGATCAATTTTTTATAGCGTTTCATCATCAACACTGATTGCTGCCTATTGACAAGCACCGCAACATGGAAACACGAAACTCACGAAAGCGCAAGCTCGAACAATCCACGCACGTTGAATATCAGGTGTGTAATAGCAAACTTAGCTTAGGTCGTTTTCTTCTTTTGAGACATTTGCTCTTCTGGAGCTCCACCAGTTCGTGGCCACCCCGAGCATAGTGAAATTTGCCGAAGCACAACCCTTTGATTTATAAAAACGTTGAGGTGTAATCTCGTCAAGAAATAAGGCCATGCATAGTCAGTCAGTTTCTACAATGCGGGCTAAAATTTGGGGTGGTCCAGG
>JASAMV010008445.1:0-31978 GCA_030248065.1 Rhynchonema sp. JSB1_4
GGGCGTGTATCTACACAGAAGAATGGAAAAATCTGATTTCAGCCAGTAATGACATAAATAAAATGCTCGATATCCCCGATAGTGAGAAACAAAACAATGAAATACGTATACGGCTGAGTGGAAAAGATAGAGAACCAGGTTTGTTTAACTACCGGGGTTAACATAAAATCCCTGCGGGTCTATTTACAGGGATACATGCACAAAATCGACGATTTTAGTGAATTTTGGAAACATGTACGCCAGCTAAGACCCAGGGTTTATATATGGAAAACTCCGGTGTATGCATTTCCTCATTTTTTCGTCAATTCACTTGTTACAAACTCAATAATATGCAGCTCAATTCCTGTCTGTCTATGGATCATACCCGAATGGTGCCGTTGTGCAAATAGCAAGACTGTTTCCGACAAAAACCGAGGGTCAGTATCGAAATTCGGTAGTTATGTACATATGTTGGTTGTTTAACTCAATTAGTTCACGCTGTATGCAGGTGTCCGCGTACGAGCTTCAGGTGCGGCCTTTCTAACGCGCAGGCAGTGGGACAGCCTGCTGGACAAAACTGAAGAAATCAGCAGACTGCAGGCAATTTACCCATCATTAGTTGTTGATCGGGACCGGCTGACCCCCATGCCAACCTCAAACAACGGTGCAGCCATCGCAGCCTGTAGCACCACACCTATCGCTTCTGCTGTGAAACGATCTCGTCATTAGCCGACGAAATGTTAACCTTTCAGCATGATGTATGAAGCGAGTTTCGAGTGTTCATTCAGCCGCCCTGATGTGGAGGTGGAAAAATTTTTAACACTGAAAGTACCGGAACTGACACCACAGAGCTCAAGTTCTTTGCTTCAACTACCGTCACAACTGAAGAGTTCAATAGAACCGTTTAACGAGGAAGAGCTGCGCGTCAGGTGCAGTCTAACACCTCACTGTTACTTCGCGTATTGCAAAACGGAACAATGGCACTGCATGCAATTGCAGTTTCGTGATACTGACGATCTGCGTTCCCAAGACCGCATTCTGCTTCTCTCGATCGGTATCGGGGATGGACGAGAATCGAGTGGCTGTCTGGTTAATAACCTGTTTGATATTTTCGTGAGTTATCAGCGAGTTTCTAAACTCATTCAAGTTCCAGGCTGACGTCACTTCTGCACCGCTGCATACTGTTAGAATTATCTATGTGCAAAACGGTGCTGTAAACGAGCATTGCATAATTCCCAAGACGTACTTGGATACTAAGCCGAATAGCACGCTGATGGTCAGACTTCGATTGCTAAACTTAAAGAAAAATTTGCCTCTTCCTGTATCGCTTATTTCGTCGGTAAAACGACCGTCAGCACGTAATCTGCGGTTACCGTCATTACCAAACAATATCATGGCTTCTGCTTACACTGACATCTGCAACATTACCCAACAACGAGGTCTTGTGCAGCTAATCAGCTCTGACGATTCAGTAATTTTCGCGCATCAGTTTGTTCTTGAGCATTTGAACTCGGAATGGAGGATGCTCTTACGAAACGCATCCGGCCGCACACCATTAACCATTAAAATCGGGGCATCAGCACCGGTACTCGAATGCGTATTGGAATACATTTACACCGGGTCGTTCAAGACTCAGACAGGTCACGTCAAACAGACCAAATCTGAAGATATAAGGTTCATCCATGAACTGTATTCGTTTTTCGACGCAATGAACATGATGGATCACACACTGAAACGCTATTTTTTCGACTCGTTCATGTATCTAATGTGCGTCTCACCATGGGTACCAAACGATCCTCATTGCTCGGAGAGCTTTGAACTATACCGAGACATTATTCAATTTCTGCCGTTAACTCAGAAGAACTTTTCACCGATTCTACACCTGGCCGTTTTACTGTTCGGATCTGAACAATTTGGTAGTTCAGTGTACAACGTAGGCCCCACTGTGGGCAACAACAGGAACAATTTCACCAATGAAAACAAAAAAAGATATTGCGAATAACCCTTATTTTAAACACCATCCCCATATTTTTTCCATTGAACGCTTTTGTTTTGTTTTCCGTTTTTCCCAAATCTCATTTGATCTGTTTGTATTCCAATGCTGTTCAGCAGTTCTATAAATGCATAATAATCAACTGGCCTTGGCTTTTGATCTGCCGAGTCCGAATAATAAAAAGACAATAACGAGCTCAAGTGAGAGCCAGGCTTTCTTGGATTATCGTAAATCACGTAACCGTCGCCAGTTAAATGATTGGTTTCGGAAAGCTTTTTGGAAATATCGCTAAGTAGGCTGCGGCGTGACTGGGCCTGCCGCATCAGTTGATGCTCCTTCATGATCGTAACGAAAAAACGGACGGACGTGAGTGACTATCTGACGCCAATGTCTAATAAAAGCACGACGTCGATGTGCGATTGAAGCGTTAGCGCTTAACAGTTTTTTCACAGCTGGTGTTAGCTGGTGCTGGTCGCTGCGACACTGCTCACAGTTCTGGATCAGCTCGGAGAGTGCGTTTAGCAGCTCTGCTTCAGCAGTTCTCAATCGAGTGCGCACGTATTTCAATTTTGATCTCGGATCGGCTAAATACCAAATACAGGGTAAGTATTTTCTTAAAACCTGTGAAAATTGCTCACTGAAAGTTCTGGACTTAACACTAATAATATCCATACTTACTGATGCTATAACTGCATAACACAGCTTTGTCGAGCTATTTATTAAGCAGTTGTGGACGAGTTTCATCATCGAACGTATAATAGTAGCATTTCTCCGGCGGTGGGCGAAGTCCGTTTCTTCTTATGCGAAGGTTTTCGTCAATACCGTGGCTCAGGTCAATCACGATATAGTTCCGATCCGGCTGCAGCAAACAATGCATGAATGGTTTAACCAGCTTATGCTTCTCCCCCGGAAAAAATATGTTTCCGAGTGCATTTGCCACCTGAACATTTTGTCTTGTCGCAAACAGAACTATGTATCCTGCATTCCGCATTAGCGCTGAAATGCTGTTTCTTGCACTTGGCGATGTTTGGAATGCATTCTGAAGCAAATAAAAAATCACAATCCGTTCATGTCTCGCCAGTACCGTGATCAGCTCAGTCAGATATCGTGACCGAAGTGAGTCCAAGGCAACGTCGTCAAGAACCAGGCCAACTTGATCCCCGGTGGTTCTGTTTGTGAACAATGTGTGATCAGAAAGCTGTTGTTCAGGCCACCCCTCAATGAACGTAATTTTCACGTCGAGTTTCTCTCGCAGTTTCTTGAACAGATGTTCGTCTCCCGCATAACGCCCGTGCACCCAAACTACTTGATCTAGTGGCTGTGACAGTGTTGTTCGGTGGGAAATAACCAGATCAGCTGTCAATTGTGTCTTCCCACAACCGCTGTTTCCTGCAACCAGAATGGTCGTTGGAACATTAATTCGTATATTGCTCTCCATGCTGCACGCAAAGTGATTACCTGGCGTCCGTCGTTGTCATTTTATAATGGTTGTTGGTCGCGGTGCGTCCCTCTAATTGTTGCTCGGCAGGAACTCTCCATGCGATGTTATTGTGTAGTCTGTGTCGAACAGTTGGTAAACAAGAACGACGAGGTTTTTGGCTGGGGCTTTTGCGAAACTGCAGTACAACTCGAGGGCACCTTTCTTCGGTTGGTTATCTTGCATATCATTGCCTGCAAGCGCAGGCGTGACGTCGAAACAGAACATGCAGTACCCGGCATCAAAGGATGTCAGTTGTAACTGGGCTTTACTGTGAAACTGACTGTAAATAGAAAGATAAGCATCTGCAAAGTCATTCTCAGCAAAATTGCAGCGGTAGCCAAACAGTCGGGGCAAATGTTTTGTGCCAGTTTTGAGAAGCACGTTCGAAACGTGAAAGTGGTCAAAGGCAAGCTGATTGGTGTGCCATGATGCATTGTGTGCCTCCTCAGTTGTAAAAGCTATCATGCATTTACGCGGGAGCTGTGACGTATTAATAGTCACCGGTCCGAATTCCATCAATGAAGCAGCGTGAACATATGATGTCAGTCGATGTGACGTGTAATGATACTTAACGCTGGGTGGTAGCGGCTTCTTTAGTTTGACTCGAGGCACAATAAGTTCGGCATGTTTAATGTTAACCCTATATTCAGGCAGCACTTGAACGGCCTCGCCTGGAACGGTTAACGGTTTTGCAACCACTAGGCACGCTTGCGAAGAAGACGGGTACATCTTAATGCCTATATCGATGTTATCATAGATTGGCTTGTTGACCCTGAGCACATCACTAAGCAATTTTGCTACGACCCGAACGTCTTTGGATCCGGCAATTAGGTTCGATCGCTTCGCCTCTCCCCAATTTGCAGCTTCACTCTTTAGCACGAGTGCGTGCCCGCCTGGCGTATCCTGATAATACAAACAGGGCTGCAGTTCCGTCAGTTTTTGAGCTTCGGTTGTTTCGTGCAGGTTTTTTAGATAAGAAATTCGTGCATGCTCCCTCCCTGTTGAGTGCACCAACGTTCCTTGGAAGTAAACTAAAACTTCATCAAAGATGCAGTATCCACCGCTGTTCAGTATTGTTACGTTGTCTGTTCTCTCCAGAGCGACCCATTCCGTGTCACCCGGCTTCTTCTTTGTTACGTTGATCACCAAGTTAACGTAAATATTCGATGTGTCGATACCGAATCCAGGTGTGCTTCTGATCATCCATGTGAGCGGTGATTTCGTACTGGTATTGACCGGTGTGTATGTATCACATTTAAGCACGTCTTCTGTAACGCCTTCGATGTGCTCGCGTCGCCAGTTTGCGTCGGACAGTCCTCCTGCGACCTGTAAGGAAGCAACTGAAGAGGGTCAGTACACCAATTTTCACTTCATGATGCACGTTTGTTGTTCGTACCTGAACGTCGGCCAGCAATCTTTTTTGTCCTTCGACGCGCCGTCCTGGTTCGGTTCTTCGCTTCATTCTTTCGGCGTGTTCTGCGAGGCATCTTTCTCACGAATATGTATTATAGCAGACATATCTACTGAAATGGCGGATATGGGCTCGGCATCGGCATTAAGTACACTGAGGGATATATGCCTGAGATGCATTGCATCCACTGTGTGATATATCGGACTCTGGGGCTTCCATTCGTATACATCCGATGGTAGTACACTCCGTAGGTACATCTGATCGGTAATCTGCTGCAATCTACCGTTCACGACAAAGTTAGGTACAATCTGAGAACAGTGTATGTAGAACAGCGTGTTGCCGAAAGCGGGAATTGTTGGTGGATTGTATTGAACAGGAAAGGTTAACTGTGTGGTGCCGTCGTTTGTCAGTTTTGATGGAAATCCGAATAGCTTCTGCAAATCATCACTAAATACAGCCGTTGTTTTGGAACGAAATCTGAATTCGGGCTTTTTGCCGATTGTGAGTTTCATCCATGGATCTTTTGTACCGAACGTTTGCACAAGTTCGGCTTGTATATGAGCTAAGATTACAGATTGCGACAAATCCGGCGGCTGAGAAAATGTAATGTCAGCTTCTGCCTTGTCCTTTAACGAATCAAACGACACAGAAAGATCAAAGGCTTTCAGCCAACGTGGTATTAATGAAACATGCACGACAGCCAGTTCCAAACCACCCTCCTTTACGCTCAACTGCTGGTGCAGATCAGTTTCGATACACACTAAATCAGTGCCGCTCGCACGTTTCGAAACTACGGCATAGATACCGTTTCTTTTATCCAAATCCATATTAAAATTATATCAGCAGCGATAAATAAAATGGTTTGCTCTTGCAACGGTGTTACATATATACAAGTAGTTTGGATGTCAATCATCACCGACTCGTATCAGTTCGAACGAATACCATGTGCCGGCTATATCGTCGTTTTGTTCATCTCGGAGCGAATAACGGGGTGGGTTAGAAGAACGTCTGCCGGCAATCACGTATGTCTCTGGTTTAAAGTATGCTTTGTAAACTTTAGAAAAGGGTAACGCATCTCTAACCACCTGAACCTGCAATAGAATAAAACGTACTCGGTCGATGGAAGAATAGTTTGTTGCCCTTTTTACGAACCTTATCACCAACGTTGAATTGAAATTTAGTTTTGGTGCGATCTGTCCAGAAATAGGTTGGGTACATGGCGTTGAACACTTGTTGTTGATTACTTACGGTCACCTGATTTGGAGTTATGCCTCCGAGACTTTTCAGTGGACGGTTATTCTTGGCTTCTGCCAGCACAGAGATGGCGTCAGTCCACCTGTTAGTTTGTTTGTGAAACATATAACGATAAACACGTTCAAGTAAACGACGACCTGAAAAAACAATTATGAAAAGGACGTTCCGGAGATTTCCATATACACCCCCTTTACCACATAAACTCCCGGGCTCTACTTGGCTAAAACGTTTGAAACAAAAATGCCGATTTTTCACCTTTTTCCAAATAGAGCCCCGGGGCTTTACATGGAAATTTCCGGTACTTGCTTAACTTGGATCTCAGCCATCGCGCTTTTGTGTGGCGGTCTTAACGCAAAATGACTAACGCTCCATTTTTTGTAGACTTTGTCAATTTCGGTATTCCAAAATTCGTTTCATGAAACATAACATTAACGTAGTTAAGGGTGAATACGAGCTTTCAAAAATGCCGTTACCAAGATCAGTTCCTAAAGTTGAGTGGGGACAAAGCAACTTCTTCGCATGTACGTTCTTGAAGCACGTATCCATTCCGACCGCTGTTTCAGACGACGTTTTGCGACGGAGAAGTGCCACTTCAATTCTTCGGCTAAAGTTATCCACCAGAATGAGCACCCAACGTACGCCGGCATTGCTGCGAGAATAACGTTGCAAATCGAACAAATCGGCACTGAATGAGACACCGACACCCGCTGCAAACACACGAGTGCGGCGGAACTTGCGTTTGGGAATCTTGAACGCACGGTAGACAGGTTGTTTATCAAGGTAACGTTGAACTTGCTTTGTGGTAAATAACTTGCCGTGCTCGGCCGCCTTTCTACGTACAGCCTTCACGCCACCGAAGGCACTCTCGTTCTTAATATTGTAGTATTCCTCAGAGAGCATTGTCTATGTACTGTTCGTATATTAGCAATAGTATAGTATGCTGCAGTGCAACTGTCATAAACGGGCCGTATTCCAGGTATATAATAGCACTGGTAAAATACGCCAGAACATCATCCGGACTAATAACATCCAATCGTCGACCGGTAGCAAAGCGCGCAATAGTCAGCATTTTGTTAAAAATTTCACCAGCCAGCAGTTCTAATTGAGCGTATTGGAATACAATATCAGTTACTAGTTGTTCAGGTGAGTTGAGCTGTAGTCGTTTGTTGACACACCTTGTACATTCGTAATTGCCGTGCTTGCGAATTCGATGCCTGGACAGATTTGATCGCGACACAAAAAGAGGGCAAAAGCCGCATAAGACTTTCTCATTGCGAGACGAACGCATCATAACAATAATATGAGAAATTCAACAGTCTTGGAGAATGTAAAACAACAAATGAACCAAAAATCGATGCTCTCATCCTTTTATAGCATGCAGAGCGTACCAGCAGCAAACGCTCTGTCACTATCAGTGTGCGATGAAAATCATCAACCAGTCGTACAATATCGTTTAGAAAACTTTGCCTGTCTGATGGACTCGTATCATTTGGTGGACAGGGCGCATTTCTTATCTGTGACAGGATTCGACCAAAAAGCCTTTGAAACGCTGGAAGTTTTGATGACCGACAAAGAAGAGATGCGATTCTCAGACTATGACTGTGGTGTTGCACTTGAAATATTATGCATTTTGGCCTGCTTGCAACACACATGGCTGAGACGATGGTACATTCTAACTGGGGTGGATTTCAAGTCGAACTCTGGAGTCAGACCGTTCCGCGAATTAAAACATCTCTACATCGACCAGTGCATAATGAATGTATTCAAAAAAACGGAAAACATTAGTACTTTAACCGTCGTCATCGATCCTACGCCTCTTTGGATTGGCTGGTGTGTGGACGATCAAAAAACCGGAGTTACACTGCCGAACACTTCCTTCAAACTGACTTGGGGGGAGGTCAACACGGCCCGTCGGGAAGCACTAAGTTTCATGCGCAAAGAACCAATTGACAGTGACTGCACTGCGGCTTGCACTTTGTTGTCAGCGTTGGCATTCCGATACAAGCAAATTAAAATCGAGGCTCGTAAACTCGATTTGTGGGCACAATTAATAAGGCCTCATGTTAAAAGCAGGTCGTTGTATGCAATAGTCGAATGTATTAGCGACGCTGTAATTACGAAAATGTGCAAGAATGCTTACATATCGGTCATGACGCCCAGCGCTTATGCCGCCACATCCGTTGTTTAACTTTTTCAGTTCATGTCTTATAACTGGTCTCTCCTGCTCACCAACTATATCAGCGTTGAAATACCGCTCGAGAAAAGCGAGCTTTCGTTTACGTCGCTCCTGGAAGCCATTGTCAATTTTGCTAAGCATTCCGACAGGGCAGGATGGATTTTTCCCGAGGAACTGAAGTTGGTGTGCCGCTTACAGAACATCCAGAGTCTTTACAAAATCGACATTCCAATACTATCGACCGATTGCACCATATGAAAATACCGCTGGTGTTTGCCGTTTCTGTTTGGGGTTTACTTGCCGCAGTATTAACATTTACGTACACTTTGATTTGTGGTAGTCAGAGACCTTGCGAACAGCTTACAGTACTTCCTGCACGAAGTGTACATGTGAAACAGCACAAAAACTGTTCTGGGACTAGCAAACTTGGGTCGGTCGTAATACAATGGTGCCCAGTTGGTCAGACTATGAGAGTGCAGAAAATCAATAATCCCGATGAGACCTGGTCAGTGGATGCGGGTGCACTAAAATCGCTGGTTTGGTTTAAACGAGCATGTATCGATATGAATACCGGAGTGAGGTGCAAATTCGATGGTCATTCATGCCTCACTGACAGTACTGGGCGGTGGTGCAACGCTGTCGGTGGGACTCACGTGCTCTACTGGATGAACAAAGAGCATGTACTTCTTACACACTGGGATGGCAGTCATCATATGACCGACTGCCGTTGGAACGATCACCCCTTGGACTGCAATGATATTGTTGGAATGGCCCAAAGAATACAAACATGGCTGAGAATTCCCTAGTGTGCCGGTTTTGTAGCAGAACGTTTAAGAATCAGCTTGATAAGCACGAACGTCGCTGCGAACATAATTTGGGAAAAATTAAAAACTATCAATGTACCGAATGTTTCCAGAGATTTTCCAGAAAACCCCTCCTTAATGTACACCTTCAAACCTGCCAGCCGAACCGTTACCGCTCTCAGTTTTGTTCGCACTGTATGAGAACTTTCGGCTACTCTGATTTTAAACACTTCACTTTACACAAACGCAAGTGTACCTCTCTGTAATTCAGAACGAGAATCAACCGTTTCCTGTTATGAATGAAGAGAAATGGCGTGAATGGAGTAAACGAATGGAGAGCTTTAAGATTAAACGTGCAAATGATGAATGCGTCTGCCATACCTGCTGGTGTGGGCTGAGACGTATGATGATCTTTGGTGCTTTTGGGTTTTGTGCAGGCCTGGCTGTATCACGTGCTGCACAAATTGTGTTGAACAAATAAGTAGCTTTTCGTTTCTATTTTTGTTGTAACGGGTCAGATGAGGCGCCCTTCGAGGGCGCCTCACCCCGCGCCGCCCCCTGTTTGTGATCTGTAGCCTGCATGTGAACTCGGTGATATCAAAAATGAATTCGAAATAAAAAAGAGAAAATTGTGTTCTGGTATCAAAGTGACCGTCCCCCATGCTTAAGAAGGGGGGGGGTTAGGGGGGAGGCACTACTCCCGCTCGGGGGAGGCGTAAATGCATAGTGCCGTGTTACATTGGGGGTTAGTCAAAACTTCGTACAACAGCGCAGAACACTTGTGTGCACTTGCACTTACATTTGCGCTTGTCTGTTACCTGACGGAAACTATGATATGAAAATGAAAAGAGGAAAGTGTCAACAAAGGTTGCCTTGTGAAACCGTGTGTTCAACCCAACGCTAAGCCGTGTGTTATTTAATAGCCAGGGACTTTGTGCTTTTGTTGTCTGGTCTAACAAGCCGCATCTTATTCATACGAACTAATTAGCTTGTCCAAAAAGACAAAAGCCAACTGATGATTATTAGCGAGTTGAACAAATCGATTCCGTGGAGTTGCATAAGAATCGGGATAATAAGACCTAATATATACATAGTAAATGTGATAATGGGTGCTATTGTGGGATTATGTGGCGGGTGAAATCATACAGCACTTGTTTCTCACACTGACTAATGATAAGAAGTAAAATGAAAGGTGTGTGATTGTGCTCGAAGATTGTGTTCCGCTACTGAAAAAAATGCCTCTAAACGAAATGATGAAAACGGAAATGGGCAAAAAACGGATGGGGTGCCGAACACTGAGCGGGCGCCGGAACTATGCAAGGCCATTTTTTCTACATCACGTGGTCGGACCGCATAACTGTTGCTCGATAATCCTTGTTTCTCCCCATTGTACCGTCATAAGTATATGGTTAGACTTGTTTCTTCCATTTGTACCGTCAGAAGCCCAGGCTAGGTTTAGTTACGGATGTTGCATAATTCCGTAAGCCTGTTTAGGCTCTTTTTTCCTAGTATTATTATGTAATATCCCTTGAGAAATTTCTTAGCAGTAGTGTAAGATTTCTTCACGTATTCTTCTTGTATCCAAAGAAAAAATGATTGACATTGAAAAGCAAGAGAAAAGCAAGATTCTGGGTTAAGATGGAACATTTCTAGGTTTCACAGCAAAAAATGCAATATTTAGGTCCATTTAGGCGCTCGCGCCTAAATGCATCTAAATGTCACCTAACTGTCCCGTGCCACCCGAATGGTACACTGATGTTTCACACGTGCTTTACAGTCTCATCACAGCCGACCCTCGCAAGGCCAGTGGCATCGATGGCATCACCGGCGAAATGCTCAAGAACTGTGCCCACGTGATCGCTCCGGCTCTCGCTGTGCTCATCAATCGATCGATAGACGAACACACGTGGCCGTCGGGTTGGAAACGGGCCGTTGTCACTGCCGTGCCGAAAGTCAAGACCCCTCAAAACCCATCGGACTTCCGCCCCATCTCAAAATTACCGCTGTGCTCAAAAATCGCTGAGAAGCACATTCGAAACATCCTGAACGGGTTCATTGCCCCCAAACTCTCAGAAACGCAGTTCGGTTTTCGTGGAGGTCGGTCTACAACTGAGGCCCTGTTGCATTTCAATACTACAGTCACTCGTGCTCTTGATGTTTCAAATTCTGTTGTTGCTGTGTATTTTGATGTTCGAAAGGCTTTCGATACCGTTCCTCACAATCTATTATTGCGTGTGTTACAAGACGATTTCAATGTTCCACCCGATTTATTGTTGTTGATTCAATCCTATTTGTCTGATCGAACCCAATGTGTGAATGTAAATGGTGTGTGTTCTGATTTCTTGCCTGTTCTCTCTGGTGTGCCGCAGGGCAGTGTATTAGGACCGTTATTGTTTCTCGCATACGTCAACTCTGTTGCAAAACTGCATTTCTCTCCGTGTTCTCGTATTATTCTCTATGCTGATGATCTGGTACTGATTCACTTCATGTGTACACCTGACTGTGAAAAGCATTTGCAAGAGGATGTGAACTTGATTGTCGAGCACTTCTCCAAACACAAACTTCTCTCCATTAATTCTACCAAAACAAAACTTCAACAATTTGCTCGCTCAAGTTCATGTCCCGCTGTCCCTGCTATTGTGATTGATGAATGTCTGATTGATGTTGTCGATGCAAACAAATATCTGGGTGCTGTTATTGATTCCAAGTTTGATTTTGGTCTGCATACTACTGCCACGTCTGTGAAAGTGAAGAAAATTGCTGGTTCATTGTACCGTACCTTTCGTAATGATCTATTGAAGTCGCACAATGACTATATAAGAATTTGTCAAATTTTTTTCCTGATCCGTAAAGCAGGAAAAGTACCCGAATTTCCGTCGCTCGGTTTAGACAAGAAGTTATGTTCTTTTCTTTTTCTTCATGTTTTTGTTTGATTGAACGTTTTGTTTGTTTTTGTACCAGTACCAGAGTTGGGAAAAATTTTTTTTCATTTTTTCTGCTTAGGGAAAAAAGGAAAAAAAAGAAAATTTTTTTTGTTTTTCTCCATTCCGATTTTTTTCTTTTTCTCAAGGACCATTTTTTCTTGGCGCAGAATGAAGAAAAAGATCAACATTTTTTGGCTCTACCGTATTCCCTAAAATAGAGCCCCCCAAAAATAGAGCCCCCAAAAATACAGCCCCCCTAAACGGGGTCAGTGAAAAAATAGAGCCCCCCCCCCAACTTGGAATTCCCCGCTTGGGGGTCGTAAAGTCAAGTTCTTGTATACGACACATTATGTAGTACAACGTTTGTGGTTGAGTATATGATGACGTAAAGCCTTTTATGGAAGATCTGCACCTAAAACACTCAATAATGACCAGTAACACCCTGACAGAACTCCATTTGATGGGCATTTTTGGGAACATTTTTTGATATTTTGGGCAGCGAAAAAATACAGCCCCCCCAAAAATAGAGCCCCCCCCAAAATACAGCCCCCCCTAAAAGGGGTCAGTGAAAAAATACAGCCCCCCCTTGTATTTTAGGTTTTACGGTAATCTAACCGTTTCTGCTTGCAAAAACACGGTTTCGTAGCCCGCTGAAATCGTCAAACGTCTCAAAATCATGTTTCTATTTTTTTTGAATGCTTCAACCTTAATTCCAGTGGAAACAACGTGTCGGAAAAAGAACCCGGGGGTTCTATTTTTTCACTGGGGTCACTTGAGGGCAGCGTAGTTTCTTGCGGGGAGGGGGTCCCCCCTCGGGTACGTCTGTTCTCCCTCCATGGTACGCCTGTCCAACTGTTCCCCCTCCGGGCAGTGTACCGTATTCCCTAAAATAGAGCCCCCCCAAAAATAGAGCCCCCCAAAAATACAGCCCCCCCTAAAAGGGGTCAGTGAAAAAATAGAGCCCCCCCCAAAAATACAGCCCCCCCCCCAACTTGGAATTCCCCGCTTGGGGGTCGTAAAGTCAAGTTCTTGTATAAGACACCTTGTGTACAACGTTTGTGGTTGAGTATATGATGACGTAAAGCCTTTTATGGAAGATCTGCACCTAAAAACACTCAATAATGACCAGTAACACTCCATTTTAGGGGTATTTTTTGGAACATTTTTGGAGATTTTGGGCAGCGAAAAAATACAGCCCCCCAAAAATAGAGCCCCCCAAAAATACAGCCCCCCCTAAAAGGGGTCAGTGAAAAAATACAGCCCCCCGTGTATTTTAGGTTTTACGGTAGTTCCTGGGGGGGAGGGGGTCCCCGCCCCCTAATGTACACTAGGTAACCGCCGCGACCAAGGTACACTGGTACACTAACCGCCGCGCCAGGTACACTAACCGCCTCAATTTTTGCTTAAAATAGGCATTTTTAGGCGTAAAATGGGCATTTTTAGGCCAAAAATGGGTAATTTTTAGGTCAATGATGTTAAAAATCGCCAAAATACCTTTTTTTATGGAGATTATTTTCGAAAAATGGGCAAAAATCGGTCAAATTTTCTACCTCAAAAGGTGACTTTTCCTGAATTTGGGTCTCCCCCCTTCCCCCCAGGGAGGTACACTAACCGCCGCACGGAAAAAAGGGGTAGGTACACTACACTAACCGCCGCGCCGGACCAGGAACTGAACTGCCTCCGGGTACGTCTGCTCCCCCAATTTTTGCCTAAAATAGGCAATTTTTGGCCTGAAATAGGCATTTTTAGGCATAAATGAGTGATTTTCAGGTCAATGCAGTGTAGTGGCTGGGGGGATGGGGGGGGGGAATTCCCCCTAAGGAGTTGGTACCTTGCAACCACCCCTTGGGGAGAAGGGTAGGTACCTTGCAACCACCCCGGAGGGTATTGGTCGCACAATGACTATATGAGAATCCATCCCCCTAATTTTCCTGCATTGAAAAGGCGGATATTTGGCATTTTTTTCAAATTGGACCAGATTTTGACAAGAACTTTGCATGCTTATCAGTGAGAAGAATGAGAAACACACGTGTGCAGAAGTTTCACCCTGGATTCCACGCAACCGAAATGGTTCTGGCTCGGGTTACTGTAGCCACGTATTACACGCGTTATGTGTGAAATTGATTTACAGCACACACACGTTGATCACTCCCGATAAATAAAGCGGGGAAAGAAAGAGAAAATAACTCCTTGTCAAAACCTGATTCAATTTGAAAAAAATCGCCAGAAACCCTCCTTGCCGATGTAGGAAAAATATGGGATGGATTCTCATATAGTCATTGTGCGACCAATACCTTGCAACCATCAAATTATGGTTTTTATATGCACCAGCCTTTTATGTGACTTTATATAGATTAGCTCCCGCCGATCCATAAATTGAACCCCCCAGTGTAGTTCCTGCCTGGTCCGGAGGGGGAACAGGCGGTATCCCCTTTTTCGGAGGGGGAACAGACGTACCCACCTGGGGGGAGGGGGGAGGACCCAAATTTGGAGAAAAGTCATTTTGAGGTCGAAAATTAGGCTCATTGTTGCCCCTTTTTGGAAAAAATCTCAATAAAAAGGGTATTTTGGCGATTTTTGACGACATTGACCCAGTGTAGTGGCAAGCAAATGGTTGCAAGGTACCCTTGGGGGGATGGATCCAGATGGTTGCAAAGTACTCCCCTACCCAGCCTCCGGAAGGTTGCAAGGTACCCCTGAGGTCCGAAAAAAGGGTGTTTTTGCATGCATTATACTGCAAATTTGGCCGAAAAATTGGTACTTTTTTGCATTTTGGCCCAAAATTTGTCTAAATACCTATTATATGGAGGTTTGTGCGTGGAGCGCGCGATTTTTAGGGTTATGAGGTCGAAAAACACCCGTTTTTTGCATATAAAAACCATAATTTGATGGTTGCAAGGTATTGGTCGCACAATGACTATATGAGAATCCATCCCATATTTTTCCTACATCGGCAAGGAGGGTTTCTGGCGATTTTTTTCAAATTGAATCAGGTTTTGACAAGGAGTTATTTTCTCTTTCTTTCCCCGCTTTATTTATCGGGAGTGATCAACGTGTGTGTGCTGTAAATCAATTTCACACATAACGCGTGTAATACGTGGCTACAGTAACCCGAGCCAGAACCATTTCGGTTGCGTGGAATCCAGGGTGAAACTTCTGCACACGTGTGTTTCTCATTCTTCTCACTGATAAGCATGCAAAGTTCTTGTCAAAATCTGGTCCAATTTGAAAAAAATGCCAAATATCCGCCTTTTCAATGCAGGAAAATTAGGGGGATGGATTCTCATATAGTCATTGTGCGACCAATACCCTCCGGGGTGGTTGCAAGGTACCTACCCTTCTCCCCAAGGGGTGGTTGCAAGGTACCAACTCCTTAGGGGGAATTCCCCCAGCCACTACACTGCATTGACCTGAAAATCACTCATTTATGCCTAAAAATGCCTATTTCAGGCCAAAAATTGCCTATTTTAGGCAAAAATTGGGGGAGCAGACGTACCCGGAGGCAGTTCAGTTCCTGGTCCGGCGCGGCGGTTAGTGTAGTGTACCTACCCCTTTTTTCCGTGCGGCGGTTAGTGTACCTCCCTGGGGGGAAGGGGGGAGACCCAAATTCAGGAAAAGTCACCTTTTGAGGTAGAAAATTTGACCGATTTTTGCCCATTTTTCGAAAATAATCTCCATAAAAAAAGGTATTTTGGCGATTTTTAACATCATTGACCTAAAAATTACCCATTTTTGGCCTAAAAATGCCCATTTTACGCCTAAAAATGCCTATTTTAAGCAAAAATTGAGGCGGTTAGTGTACCTGGCGCGGCGGTTAGTGTACCAGTGTACCTTGGTCGCGGCGGTTACCTAGTGTACATTAGGGGGCGGGGACCCCCTCCCCCCCCAGGAACTACCGTAAAACCTAAAATACACGGGGGGCTGTATTTTTTCACTGACCCCTTTTAGGGGGGGCTGTATTTTTGGGGGGCTCTATTTTTGGGGGGCTGTATTTTTTCGCTGCCCAAAATCTCCAAAAATGTTCCAAAAAATACCCCTAAAATGGAGTGTTACTGGTCATTATTGAGTGTTTTTAGGTGCAGATCTTCCATAAAAGGCTTTACGTCATCATATACTCAACCACAAACGTTGTACACAAGGTGTCTTATACAAGAACTTGACTTTACGACCCCCAAGCGGGGAATTCCAAGTTGGGGGGGCTGTATTTTTGGGGGGGGCTCTATTTTTTCACTGACCCCTTTTAGGGGGGGCTGTATTTTTGGGGGGCTCTAGTTGTGCCAGTTTCTCGTCAACCACATCCAGCGATGATTGCAACATGTACTGCAATTGAAGATGGGCGTCGTTTTTGTCATTCGCACATTCAAGAAGCTACGCTCACAAACGTGAACACAGGCACTGTGAAGAAAAACGTTGCAGTTTGCAAACAGTGCAACGTTTGCTGTGCAAAGTTATGGATAACCAGAAAACCCGAAGACGAAAAACGTAGAAAGTGAAAAACCCCGAAAAATAAAAAATGTGAGTGATGTAAACAAACCAACAGCACCAGTCGCGCCGATCTGAGGTAGTTGTATCTGGGAATGTTGATCGCCAACGACCAGCATAAAGTGTACGTTTACCAAACAACACGGCTTCTTGGGCGTGTTCGAACGAACAGAAATACTTTTTTTTGTGTTTTTAACGATGTAAAACATTGCGCTGGCATAACTATAAGAAGCATTGGGTCGGCCACATGGCCATCTGCATTAGGGATCGGAATCTGGGGGTCACACACACACCCCAGGTTTTGAAAACCCACACACCCACCTCCGATCCATAATCTGCATTATCGGTCTTCCTGGCTGTCAGCCAAAGCCTAACCCCGAAAGAAAGCCGGAGCAGTTAGGTTTTTGTGGATGTTTCCTTCATATGGACATGCCTTCCTGGCTGGCAGCCTAAGCCTAGGCCTATGAACAAGCTTAAACCTAAGCCTGTGTTCAAGTCTGATCCGAAGCCAATTTGTCAAGTGTAGGGGCGATGTTTCACTCGTGGGTCATGAGCGACATAAATACCTGGTACTTGTCTTGATCAAATCTTGATTTTCAGTTGCAGGTTTCTCGTCGGACCTACCCAGTCGCCGTGCAATGCAAAAGTCAATCGAACAGTCGACACGGAGAACCCCAAAGTTGTGACAATGGTCGGGCTGAAGGGATGTGGCGAAGAGCAAAAGTTTTGTAGTTAATTTTGATTTGTTAAAAGTTAAGTGAGGCAGGTGGAAGGAATGATAACGAGATTTAGAAAGAAATTTTTAAAAAAGATAGTTTTTGTAGTTAATTTTGATTTGTTAAAAGTTAAGTGAGGCAGGTGGAAGGAATGATAACGAGACTTAGAAAGAAATTTTTAAAAAAAGATAGTTTTTGTAGTTAATTTTGATTTGTTAGAAGTTAAGTAAGGCAGGTGGAAGGAATGATAACCAGATTTAGAAAGAAATTTTTACAAAAGATCGATCTTTAAATTAATAAATTAACAATGTGGAAAAATTGTCAATGATAAATTTTAATTGTCTATTATTTTATTGTAATATAGTGAATAATTTATGGTATTACGTTGTCTTTGCCGTTGCTGTGAATATTGTATTTGATTAATAAAAAGTGAAAGGACAAGTTCTTCGGCTGCTCTCTTGCTCAAAATGCTTGCTTGCATGGCTCTCAGCTCAGCATGTCCCATTAATTTTTGCTTTTTGCTATTTTGTTGAATTGTGTCAGAACTCGCTCCGGGTGCACGTGCCTCTGCTTACATCCAACCAATTTCGTCAACGGTCGGTGACTGTACCGGAGCTTCGTGGTTCATCAGGCCTATTGATTATGATAGACTTTACTGCGTCTGTGTGAAGGTTGCGACAACTGTCAAGCGCAGCGCATTGAGAACAACGTCTTGATCTCTGACCTAAAATTTCGGCAAGTTGTCAACCAATCTCAAGGCGCGTGGTGGAAATCTTCACGAACAGCATCCTCGCTGCTGGACAGATTCAAAACCAGCAGTGATCGCGAAATCTAGAGTTCTCGCGAATTTGATTGTGAGGGTTTTTGTAGACGGTGCGCAAACTGAATAGAAGCCTAAACTTGAGCCAAGAAACAAACAGCTGGCGCGGATGCTCGTCGTGAACATGTCTATATCGCACTTGTACTGATCGATGGGCATGATGAATGGGCTGCGGGCAGAAAAATTGGTTTCAGCAAAATGGGTAAGACAAAACGGCTTCGATTTGATCCGGAAACTATGAGACAAGTGAAAACGGGACCTGGTAACCGCGCAGAGAATCCACGTAGAGATCTGCTTGTGTTCAACATGTGGGTGAGACTGCATGCCACACCGCGCGGTGAGCGAAAAATACACAACATTGCCGATTTCATCACCAAGCATTTTGGAATTTCCCGTTGTGGAATGTATGGCGCCATCGGTAAGTGCATGGGAAACAAAATCGAGAAAATCAAGTTGTGCATAATCAACTTATTTTATTTTTGGACAAAACTATATTTTTGAAACTGGTTATTCAATTTTTGACAAAACAAAGCCTGCAGAATGGTGGAAACTTCAAATATAATATCGAATCTTTCAGAGATTAGATATCTCAGAAACCCGAATCATGTGCTTATTTGTGTATTTGCGGTTTTTCACGAGATTTCTTTGTGGATAAACGTTTTGAGTTGCACCGATTAGCAGGCTGGCTAAGCCCCCCGGGGGAACGTGTACACTGGCTGCACCGACTCCAAGCCATACAGAGTCGGGCATCCTGTACGGACGTTCGGTGCTTTTCCCCCAAAAGAAAAAATGCGCGCAGCGCATCGTTTATCGTCAAAGTAATTTTTTCTTTTCCTTTCTCACCGAGTTTCGTTGCGTGGGGTCAATTTTGTCAGTTGTGCAAATTTCCACCATTCTGTCGACTCACGAAATGCTCACAAGTGACAAACAAAAATTAAACACGCCAAAGATGACCTGATCATTGTTGTTGTGTTTTTTATAATATTAACTGATCCTCACCCAGTCGTTGAATCAATCAATCAATCAGCACAAGTCAATCAATTTTGCGGTTTGCCAATTGATGGTCGGTCGCATCTTCAACACTTGAACTGAAAGAAATGTAGAATCGTGAGTGACTGGTTAAAATGAAATATTGTGCAAACTGTACAGTGTGGTGGGTGTTATAGGACGCTGTATCGAACGAATGCGGTCAGATGGTGGGGCACTGGTACTACTACGAGAAAAGGTTGCCAGAAATCATTCGTTCCTGAAGAGGATGAGCCCTCTGCAATTTGAGAACATCCGCTATTTGGTTCACATGGCACACTACGCCAATGGCAGCAGACCTACGCTTGACGAAATATTTTACACGATTGAGCTGAAAATGGGGTTGGTGAATTCGTAAAGGTTTCGAACCTGTGTCGAAGCGGTAGTCAGCCAGCTGCATCGAAATGAATCGTGTTTCGCTGAATATTGTCTCTGCTCGGCTTGCCAATAATTTTGCAAAATTCTCGTTCTGAAGGTATAAGGAAGCATATTTCAGCGATTTGCGTGAGTGCGCCCGATACTATGCACCCACAATAACCGGTGGGAGGATCAAAATGCTGAACAACAAACCACCGAAACAAAAACAGGCGACGACACAGATGAAGGGCGTAAATGTATGTAAAATTGTTCAAAGTTTCCGATTATAATAAAAAGACATAATTAAGGACAGCATTGGGAGAATTTTAGGAAATTGAACACAGCCGGAAACGAACCACAACGCAGAGATCATTCGGTGGCAAACGCATAACAATCAAAGCACCGACGCCTCCGAAAGGATACTCTGCTGTGATGCTCAGCAAGCACAACGACAAAGCGTCACAAAGCAGCTCAGCAGGTGGAATGAATGATAACAGCAACGACAAACGCGAGGTTGGGTTTTTTAAACTTGAAGAGTGTGACAGATCACAAAGGCAATATTGTCGGGACTGGATCAGTCCCACTGACAATTTATTTTTTAAACATCAACAACAAAGTGCTGAAGCTTGACAGAACCCTCGCAACGCAACGGTCAGTCGTCTCAGTGCAGGTGGAAGTAATGATAACAGCGGTGGATCAGGTGGAATGAAAGATAACAGCAATGACAGACACGAGGTTGGGTTTTTAAAGTTGAAGAGTGTGAAACATGAAAAGGGTAGGATTCTCGGGTCTGGCTCAGTCTCGCTGAGAATAGTTTTGTTTTAAAAATCAACAACAAAATTGCTGAAACATGGCAGAACCCTGGCAACGCAACGGTCAGTCATCTCAGTGCAGATGGAAGTAATGATAACAGCGGTGGCGCAGACGGAACGAATGACAGCATCGGTGACAAATCCGAGGTTCGGTTTTTTAAATTGAACGGTGTGAAACATCACAAAGTCAAGATTGTCGGGACCAGTCTCACAGACAACACGGTTTAAAAGTCAACGGCAAAATTGCTGAAACATGATAGAATAAAAGGCAAGTTCGCTCTTGACACGTATTTTAGCTTCAGATCAGCATGTTTCACACTTGCAAACAGGGTTTTGGCCAAAATTTTGGCCATGTTGAGGGAACTAAGGGCGTAAATTACCAGGGCTGAGAAATACTCAAGTGTAAAAACCATAGAGATGAAGTGTTCGAAACTACATTTACACTGAATAACTTAAGAATGTGCTCGTAATCAGTGCAGTGGCTGGGTGATTCCCCCAAAGGGGTGGGTACTTTGCAACCGTCAAATGTTAGTTTTCATGGACAAAAATGGATGTTTTTCTACTCTGTCGTTATAAATATTGCTCACATTTATAAAAAAAACTAAATAAAACACTGCTATACTCTGCTTTTTGTCCTGAGCAGCCCAAAAATCGCGCGCTCCGCGCGCAAACTTCAGTGTAGCTATTTTAGACAAATATTCGTCCAAAATGCAAAAAGGACATATTTTTTTGGCCAATTTTGCAGTATTATGGATACGCCAAACACCCTTTTCGGACCTCAAGGTTAGCTTGCAACCTACTGAAGACCGTTTAGGGGGAGTACCTTGCAACCCTCTGCATCCACCCCCCCCCCCAAGAATACATTGCAGCCATTTGCGTGCCACAACACTGCTCGTAATAAATTCTGGCAAAACATCACAGGAACCTGGAACCTGTCCGGCAGATCACAATGCAGGTGGAAAGAATGATAACAATCGCGCTGCAGATGGAAGGAATGATAACGATTTGAACAAAGCTGCTGCCAGCACAAGTTGTGATGTAAGGTTTACACTGTGCTGATCATAGTCCGGTGACTGAATTTGTGAAACGAAGTTGTGTGATTTAGGTTTGGGATGACGTCTGGGATGATTTCGTTGGGGACGCAGAGCCAGACGACAACGTGCAATCGCAGTCAATTCGAGAGTTTCCTTCAGAAACAAGGAAACACTGCGACAGATACTACTGTATCTTGGGTTCGAGTACGTTAATTTTCAAAACCAATTTCTGAAAATATAGATTCATGTTTTGAATGCACAGTAAAATGAAATCTCAGATTTTGCGCTGACTACGATGGAGTGGAACGAATCTATGAGACTGACCAGCTGATCGATTGGCGTGCTAAGTATTTGCGCACCGTGCAGCAGGCCAGAAAGGAAGGACGACAGCTCATATACACTGATGAGACGTGGATAAATACAGGTTAGTAACAAGAAAACAGATCGTAGTACATTAGAGGTCAATACATCGTATTTCAGGCGAAGTGGGGAGAAAATGTTGGCGGGACAAAAAGAGCCAAAAAGTAGCAATGAAAGTGAAGCGATCAAAATGTGGATTACTGCTGGGGCCAAAATCTAAAAGTTGGTTTCGTACACATACGCACATGTGAAATGCAAAAAATATATATTGTAGTGGCGGTCGGACTATAATTTTCAGGGGGTCGGGGCAATGGCCGAAGATTCACTGTGGTGGGCATGAACAACGAGCGCGAGTGGCTGAAAGGGACCGAAGAGTTCATCATTCCCAAAGTCACAGAAGACCTCGCGGACATGAGACCATGACTGCGAGTGTCTTCGAGTGGTGGCTGAAACGAGCGTTGACAAGACTGCGAGACAGTGACAGACTGAAAGACAGACCGATGTTGATAATGGACAACGCGAGCTACCACAGCAGAAAAGTTTGTGCTCGGGTCGAAATAGTAGCAGATTAGAAGTTGCAAGATGCAAAAACATAATACGCACAATAATTGAATTGATCAGGAGCCGACGCTGAAAGGAGTGACAACAATAGCCAAAATGACCGAATTTCTGCGCAGTCGAGAAGGCGTCACAATCAAAATACCGGCAGGGGCGAACTACAAAACAATGAAGAAACTGGTGCGCGACAACAAACACAAGATCCAAAGATTTGTGGTTAGATTACCACTGCTTAGAATGGATATTTGGCCGCAATAAAAAATTGATTATCCTTGTCAGAAGACAACTTCTACAGGTTGACGACATGTGCTGGAAGGAGTTTGGTGTGGAAGTGGTGCGGCTGCCGCCGTACCACTGCCTGTTCAGTCTGACCGAACCTATCTGGCGCATTCTCAAGTCCAACTGCCGCCGCCGCAACTTGGAACAGACGGACAACAGGGAGAGGATGGCTGCGATCGCTCGTCAGTCGCTGTATGAAGACGTGACGGCTGATAAAGTTCAGAAATGCGCGACGAAGATTCTGAAGACGGAGAAACGTTTCATGGAGATGGACGGTTAATTTTCAACAAAAGTGATGCTTCAGTGAATATTATTGATATATCGAAGCTTCTTCATGATTACAGGAGTCACGTTGCTGGCACCTGTGCACGACCGGGTTGTCGTGACGTGGGGTGATGATGATGATGATGATGACGATGCTGAGGCCTGGCTGGCAACGTTGACGGGCGGTGAGCGCGAAGCAGATGAAGTGCGATTGGTGGATGAATTGGTTGGCGGCGGCACAATTGTAGACATACGTGCCGACCTTCCGTTGGGGGAGTGCTTGTCTGACTCCTCTGACGATGACGCTGATTCTGTGTGTTTCTGATGATGTATTGGTCCGTGACAAACTGTGATTAAATTGTGCAAATAATTTTATTTATCCTGTTTATCCTATTTATTATATTTAACCCTTCTAGTCCATGTTCACTATGTGATCGTGCGTGGCGGTATTTATTTTTGTGTGTCTGTGCATTTTATGTCTCCTGTTTGTTTGTGAGTGCAACAACCAGTAAATTTTATGCTTGTGCTTGCACGTGACAACAAAGAATGTCCTGTTTCCTAACGTCCAATGGGCCAACTTCAACTACGACTACTGCACCAAACCAAGTATAACGGGCAACGGGGCTTCATTAATTCGCCGGGACTGTATTCCTCCAGCCCGGCTGGCTTTTTTCTTGTGCTGTACTTAAATTTTTTACTGGAAGAAACAAAACTGACAGCACAACAGCTGCGGAAAGGAATTCATGTTAATTCACAAGGGAAGGGATCAGGAAATACATGACAACTTCGGAATCACACAGAAAATGGCAAAGGAAGTTTACGGTAGTTGCAATTGATTGCCTTGTGCACTGTAGTGGCTGGGGGGGGGATTTCCCCCTAAGGGATAGGTACCTTGCAACAGTGCTGTGGCTACTTTGGCGGGGAGGGTAGCGTACATAGGTGGAAAAATCCGGGGCGGGTTGGAGGGTAGTGTACCTGGAATCTGGGGGAAATCCGGTTTGGAGGGAACAACACAAGTTTTTTTGGGTGCCTATTTTTATATGCTATAAAGTGCATATATCGTGCGTAGCGCGTGATTTTTTTGCACTTTTAAGGGTTTCCGGTCGAAATTTGGGCATTTTTTGACCAAAAATGGGCATTTTGAGGGCAACAATCGGGGTGGGTAGTGTACCGGCGCGGAGCGGGCGGGGGGTATTGTACCAGTCACGGGGCGGGTAGTGTACCATTTAGGCCCCCTTCCCCCAGCCACAGCACTGCCATGTAACCACCCCTTGGGGAAGGGTAAGTACCCTGCACTGCAATCGTCCCGGATCGTACCTTGGAAGGTGAAACCGTCAATTTATAGCTTTCATAGGCAAAAATGGGTGTTTTTCGATCTGAAAACCACACAAATCGCGCGATGCGCGAGTAAACCTCCATATAATAACTATTTTAGAAAAATTTTCGGCCAATATGCAAAAAATTATCACTTCTCTCTATGTTGTCCATGTCAAATACCGGCATAGTAGTGGCCGAGGGAGGGGGCTTGGGGGTTAGCCCCTCGCCGTACTTACCAATCAGCTACCACAAACCCGAGGGGGGTTGGGTGGAGGGGGGGCTGCGGCTGAGTACTTACCTCTCGCAACTAGGCCTGGGCACAATACCACTTTTGACACCCAATACCAATACCCAATACCAATACCGGCCCTGTACCAATACCCAATACCAATACCAAATTGGTGACCCAATACCAATACCCAATACCAGATCAATACTACTGAAGTGCCTGGTATTGGGTTTGGTATTGGGTTGGTATTGGTATTGAGTATTGGGTATTGGGTTGGTATTGGTATTGGGTATTGGGTATTGGTCTTAGTATTGGTTTGGTATTGGGTTTTTGGTCTGGTATTGGATTGGTATTGGTTTGGTATTGGGTTTTGAGTCAGGTATTGGGTTTGGTATTGGTTTGGTATTGGGTTTTCCTGGATTAGTATTGGGTATTGGTTTTGACCCAATACCTGGGCAAACCCAATACCAATACCCAATACCAATACCAGGCCAGCTTCAATACCAATACCCAATACCAGAATTAGACCCAATACCAATACCAAGCACTGGTATTGGTATTGGTATTGGGTGGTATTGGTATTGGGTATTGGGTATTGTGCCCACCACTGTAGTGGCTGGGGGGGGATTCCCCCCCTAAGGGGTATCTATCTCGAGTCAACCCTTAGGGGGGGATGGGGGGGAAGGGTATCTATCTCGAGCCGACCCCAAAGGATATCTCGAGTAAGTAGATTTATGGTTTTCAAAGGCAAAAATAGGTGTTTTTCGACCTCGGGACCCCTAAAAATCGCGCGCTCCGCGCGCAAACACCCAAAAACGGTCATTTTAGGCCAATTTTCGGCAAAAATGTCAAAAAGTACCCATTTTTAGGCCAATTTTGCAGTAAAATTGCATGCAAAAAACCGCCTTTTTTCGCCTTTTGACGGACCATAGGGGTATCTTGGGTAGCCTCTGGGGGTATCTCGAGTAAGTCCGAAACCTTCCCCCCCTAGGGTATCTTGGGTCGATTGGCCTGCCACCACACTGGTGCCCACCCATACTCGCAACTCCAAATCATAATTCTCAGAAGCAATTTCATGCCCTTTTAAGAGAAAATCGGTGTTTTTCGATCTACTTTTTCCAAAAATCGCACGGTCTGCGTGTTTTTAGGCGATTTTCGACGAAAATTTGGAAAAAGCACTATCTTTTACCCCTTTTTTGGCCACAACTGTGTCATAAAACGGTGGTTCTTTACCTTTTTGTGCCAAAAGGAAATACCTCTCACGTCTCCGGTGACAACCACGTATCATACTTACCCCACACACATGGGCCTGCCACTACATACGCTGAATACCGTTAAAAACTCAAAATTTTTGAGTCAAAAATACTCCTCTCACGATCTCAAAAAATGAGATGAAAGAGAACAGATTTTGTGGTATAAGTCCGGTTCAACTTGTTTTTGGCAAAAATCCTGCTTTACGGATCAGGAAAAAAATTTGACAAATTCTTATATAGTCATTGTCCGACCAATGCCTGTGTCTGTCATGCGTTATCTGTATCAAACCGTGATTTGCTCTGTCATGTACTATTCGTGTGAGGTGACCTATCCTATTCATGACTATTCACGTAATTTGTTGGAAAGAACACAAAAATCCATTATTCGCATGTTCTCTGGCAATTATGATCGGTCTGTGTCATATTCGCAGTTGTGTTCAATGTTTGGTGTTGATTATGTGGGTGTCACTGTCATGAAACGTCGTCTGAGATTGATGCATTCTTATGTTCTTGGTATTCGTGCTGCTCCTGTTGACTCTATTTCGTTCATTTCTGATTCCAATTCTCGCTCCAGTTCTCGTCTTAATCATTCTCGTGCCATTTGTATCCCACGTGCTAAAACTCATATTCTCGCTACCAGTGCTATTGTTATCATGTCCCATCTTTACAATGCTTTACCTGATTTTGCTGTTTTCCTGCGAATGGGCACATTCAAAGGAGTCATTCGTTCGCAAAGCTTGATTGTTGAATTGTTGTACAAATTGCGATTGCTGCCAGTGAAATTTATTCCGTCCGTGTGTGAAATGTAATTGACCGATCATGCTGTGTTTCTGTGTTTTCTGTGTTTTTTTGCTCCTTATCATCATCTACATCTCTCGATCCGTAACTATCCACTGGCCCACTAAACACTTGTAATTGTTTATGGTTTCGTCGTTACTGTCCAGCTTATGCGTGTTGTTGACGTTACCATGCTGCTTCTGATGCAATAAAAAACTTGAACTTGAACTTGAAACGCACCTAAATTTTCATAGCGTGCCTAAACGGACCTAAATTCTAAGAGCGCTTAGTTGGACCGCATAAATGCACCTAAATTTTGTGCACGCGCACGACCCAACAGTTATGCGGTCCGACCACGTGATGTAGAAAAAATGGCCTTGCATAGTTCCGGCGCCCGCTCAGTGTTCGGCACCCCATCCGTTTTTTGCCCATTTCCGTTTTCATCATTTCGTTTAGAGGCATTTTTTTCAGTAGCAGAACACAATCTTCGAGCGCAATCACACACCTTTCATTTTACTTCTTATCATTAGTCAGTGTGAGAAACAAGTGCTGTATGATTTCACCCGCCACATAATCCCACAATAGCACCCATTATCACATTTACTATGTATATATTAGATCTTATTATCCCGATTCTTATGCAACTTCACGGAATCGATTTGTTCAACTCGCTAATAATCATCAGTTGGCTTTTGTCTTTTTGGACAAGCTAATTAGTTCGTATGAATAAGATGCGGCTTGTTAGACCAGACAACAAAAGCACAAAGTCCCTGGCTATTAAACAACACACGGCTTAGCATTGGGTTGAACACACGGTTTCACAAGGCAACCCTTGTTGACACTTTCCTCTTTTCATTTTCATATCATAGTTTTCCATCAGGTAACAGACAAGCACAAATGTAAGTGCAAGTGCACACAAGTGTTCTGCGCTGTTGTACGAAGTTTTGACTAACCCCCAATGTAACACGGCACTATGCATTTACGCCTCCCCCGAGCGGGCGCCGGAACTATGCAAGGCCATTTTTTCTACATCACGTGGGCGGACCGCATAACTGTTGCTCGATAATCCTTGTTTCTCCCCCATTGTACCGTCATAAGTATACGGTTAGACTTGTTTCTTCCATTTCTACCGTCAGAAGCCCAGGCTAGGTTTAGTTACGGATGTTGCATAAGTCCGTAAGCCTGTTTAGGCTCTTTTTTCCTAGTTTCTCCCAGTTCAAGGGCGAAGCCACATTGCCACGCACACTCCTGCGCGATGCCCTCGAAGTGTCTTAATTGTCACCTACCCTTCCCATTCACCTCAGCCACTGCTAAATCTTTGCTCGACAATTAGATCCAAAATACCTACCAAAGGCAATATAAAGCTTTGTAGCGAGCATTCTTGGTCAAAAAGCTGCTGCTTCTTGGTGAAAAACGACCTGGATTTTTTCCAGGTCAACGGCGATGCCACGCACACTCCTTTAGTGTTTTAAGTGTCACCTACTCTTCCCATTCACTTCAGCCACTGCTGAACCTTTTCCGACATTTAGATCAGGAATACCAACGGCAATATAAAATTTTTTCTTGGTCAAAAAAGAATTCCTGGTTTGAATAAAACCAAACCCAGAATGCCTACCTTGGGCCGGACTAACAAATCTTCCAATTTTTAGGTTGCAGTGTCCATCTGCACCACACCATTTGGCAAAGTGTTCATGATGCAGCTATTCTGGATGTCCGTTTTTATGTTGCGATGTGATCCATTTCGTTGACACTGTTTGTATTGTCTCGTTGTCTGATTCTGTTCCAACTTTGGCACTGTGTTATTTTGCGTTGCAATATCTCTAATTTGTGTTTGCATTTACATCAGCAGTATTTGGTCAAGAACTGCTGCTTGAAAGTCACAAAATATTTTTTATCGAAATTCGTTATACCGAATGTTCACTGTATTCACAATGTTCTGTTACAACGTACAAACATACTTTTAGATAACGTGCATTAGTGTAAGCATACATGTTTTGACACTATGTAAATTAATGTAGCTGGTTTTCATTTATATTTTTTACACAAATACAGGAATTGTTGTAAGTCACTTTTTGAAACGACAAAATAATGTGTGTATTGTTGTTTTACTTCTGTTTATATAGTGATAAGTGTTGTTTTTGATGCCTTCCTAAGTGTATTTGGTGGCCTTTGTTTTCTGGAAAGCTTAACCGTCAAGCAAAAAGAGGTCTAAAAAATTTGGCACTGTTTACGAACGTTCTGGTTTCACTCTCGCTCTCCACCTTTTTTACTTTTACTTCATTATTTCGCTTTTAACTGAAAGCCCAAATTTTTATATCATGCATTCTGTTTCACAAAATGCTGGTCCATTTAGGCGCCCCGGGCACGCGTGCACAAAATTTAGGTGCATTTAGGCGGTCCAACTAAGCGCTCTTAGAATTTAGGTCCGTTTAGGCACGCTATGAAAATTTAGGTGCGTTTAGGTGCATTTAGGTGCATTTAGGTGACATTTAGGTGCATTTAGGCGCGAGCGCCTAAATGGACCTAAATATTGCGTTTTTTGCTGTGACTTAGCCATAGTCATAGCCATTTCTAGGTTTCAAAGTTTCACAGCGAAAAATGCAATACTTAGGTCCATTTAGGCGCTCGCGCCTAAATGCATCTAAATGTCACCTAAATGCACCTAAACGCACCTAAATTTTCATAGCGTGCCTAAACGGACCTAAATTCTAAGAGCGCTTAGTTGGACCGCCTAAATGCACCTAAATTTTGTGCACGCGTGCCCGGGGCGCCTAAATGGACCTAAATTATGTGCACGCGTGCCCGGGCGCCTAAATGGACCTAAATTATGTGCACGCGTGCCCGGGGTGCCTAAATGGACCTAAATTCTAGGCAAAAGCAGTAAGCGGTGCGTAAACGTTCCAACGCGTGCACGCGTGCCCGGGGTGCCTAAATGGACCTAAATTCTACGCAAAAGCAGTAAGCGGTGCGTAAACGTTCCAAGCAAAGCGATCACTCATCCTTGTTTTGCAACGAGGAGAACGATACCGCACGCACTACAATTACAGTTCTGTGACCTGTGAGGCTTGATCTGTCAACGGCATCCCTAGCGGTAAACTGCCAAGTGCGAAGTTAGCTGGCCATTGCAATTCTGAAGTCAGCTATTGGAGAATCAAAGTATGTGCTAAAGGAACGGGACAAGCGCAAACACTAGTCATTCTGCACTGGTCTTCCGGCACGCTCTCGCAAATGTCGTCCATTTCAAGGACATCGCCGGGCCTTCAAGTCGAAGACCGTAGTGCCGTTTTTTGCTCTTACTATGCAATAAGGTGTTGTGCGTATATGTATATGTATGTATCCGAATGACCCTAATGCAGCAAGGTGTGCAGCATGGTGTGACACCGATAGCTCTAAATGCGGAACATGGGCACAGACTATAAGTCAGCTAATCAGGGTACGCTTCTTGATCACGATGAATGCCGCAAACACTCTCTTGGTCAATCAATCGCATCAGTTACAGTACCAATCAATCCACGACCACGAAGGTTCACTTTAGCCACATGCATGTAAACAGCTGTTGTGCGTATATGCATATGTATGTATCTGAATGACCCTAATGCAACAAGGTGTGCAGCATGGTGTGACACTGATAGCTCTAAATGCGGAACATGGGCACAGAGTATAAGTCAGCTAATCACCACCACCTAAATGGCCAGCTAACTTCGCACTTGGCAGTTTACCGCTGGGGATGCCGTTGACAGATCAAGCCTCACATGTCACAGAACTGTAATTGTAGTGCCTGCGGTATCGTTCTCCTCGTTGCAAAACAAGGATCAGTGATCGCTTTGCTTGGAACGTTTACGCACCGCTTACTGCTTTTGCGTAGAATTTAGGTGCATTTAGGCACCCCGGGCACGCGTGCACGCGTTGGAACGTTTACGCACCGCTTACTGCTTTTGAATAGAATTTAGGTCCATTTAGGCACCCCGGGCACGCGTGCACATAATTTAGGTCCATTTAGGCGCCCGGGCACGCGTGCACATAATTTAGGTCCATTTAGGCGCCCCGGGCACGCGTGCACAAAATTTAGGTGCATTTAGGCGGTCCAACTAAGCGCTCTTAGAATTTAGGTCCGTTTAGGCACGCTATGAAAATTTAGGTGCGTTTAGGTGCATTTAGACGCGAGCGCCTAAATGGACCTAAATATTGCATTTTTTGCTGTGACTTAGCCATAGTCTCGGGGTCGGTGGTCGGCTGAGAAGGAAGGAGTATTGTAGAACTGTTGCTGATTAAAACGTAAGTTACAGTGTGACGCACAAACTCACCAACGGCGCCAATTGAGCAATTTGTGCACGAATGGCGTTAATATGATCGGACATGATGACGCGCGGGTCTGAGAGACAATGAGCGTCTATTGCGGGGTTACGTGAGTAAACATCAAAATAGCGTGCTGTGCTGTCATGCGCTAACCGTGCTGTTGTTGGGGCTGGGCTGCACCGGCCCCCATCTCAGACAACGCGTTAGCGTTGTGTGTATCTTGTTATTAGAAAAGTTGAGTGCAAGGAGTTGAGACTGGCGGTTGGTCTTATGTGTATATGAAAGACACTTCGATGTAGGTAAAACTTTTGGCAAAAAGAAATATTGACATGCGTGTGAAACATCAGCAGGCTTGAAAAACCGATTTTTCCCTATACCTGACGTGTTAAATCGGGGGTGCTGGCGTGAAGGCGTGTGTTTGGTTTTCGAAGATGTTTTGATTGCTTTCTAGAGCTGGTTGAGCCTGCACAAAACGCTGAAAATTTGGGTGCAATCGGTGCAGTATAAAGTGGTTTTTCAGGCCCCTGAAAAAAGCGCAGTCCGGCGGCGACATGTTTTCGTTTGTTTGCTATCTCCTCCCAGGAAACTGAATGAATTCGGTCGAGTCGCATATTAATCTGAAGCTCTTGTGATTTTGTGGCAATCAATGAAGCCGGATTTTTTATTTTTTGCTTCTATCGCTCGTACGGCCGTCCGGAAGGTTTTTCGCATTGCGAAATTTTCTTCCCAGCGTGTTTCGCGCGTTGGGCGCAGTCAGCCAATCAGCAGCAGCCATTCGCTGCGGTAATTGGCTGTTGCTTGGGACCCTGAGTCTGGAAGGGGATATGTGGTGATCGACTTAGACGACAAGGTCCATTTTTTCGTTTTATTTTTTACTGTTTTTGGCAGAATGCGCTGCGTAAAATTGAGCAGTGCGTGGCGACGAGTTTTTTCTTTTACTACACTGCGAAACTGAGCGAAGAATGGCAAGTAGTTCATCTTCGACACTAGTTTGCGTGTGTTTTTCGTTTTTTTGCCTGAAATTATGCCTTGCTCCCCTTAAAAAATGGGTTAGTGAAAAAATAATCTACTAGAATTCTTTTAGATTCGCTGGCATAATTCAAACAACGAATCAGAAATTTGTTCAGCAAATTCATTGATACCACAACAAGTGACGACGACAGAACACAATAACGGCAACAACAACAGTGATGCCCAAGAAGAAGCGGTTTCGAAGTGTTGGACGGGGGCTGACGGATGGCGGTCAGAGAAGACGCAACGAGGTCAGGTTACATGTTTTGTAGGTGTGTGATTGCGCTCGAAGATTGTGTTCTGTTACTGAAAAAAATGCTACTGAAACGAAATGGTGAAAACGGAAATGGGCAAAAAACGGATGGGG
>JASAMV010008446.1:0-19690 GCA_030248065.1 Rhynchonema sp. JSB1_4
CATGCTCGATTCCATGTGTCTACTGTATGTTCAAATTCTAGCCGCAAATACAGTTTCGGAAACAACCTTGCCGGGGTTGCTGGTATAGGCAATCCGCCAGCTCTTGGCACTCGCACACACAGGTTGCAGGCCACATTACTGCCATCAATGAATGCATGTATTCTCTGCAGTTATGAGTTGAAACATTCCCAAATCTTGCAACAATGCAGAAAAGTGTTATGTCAAGCAGCAAATGAAAACCGGATAAATTAAAAAGCGGTCATCAAAGCACGACACTAGCTCAAAGTGTACATTTCGTTTAGAAATAGGCGTGTGCTGCTGCGTGCGCTGTTTGTATAAAAAGTGCCATGAGCCGATGGATTGCCCATACACCTTGCCCAGTAAACATCCAATGAAGAGTTTGCATACCTTAACCAAGATTTCAACACCACTTCAAACCTGAAACAAGTTACATACATGCTCAGATAAAGAAAAGTAACATTATTAAAGTTTAAACTTTATTTTTGTCTTTATGTCAGCAACTGTCCTATACGCAGCGTGGTAATGCATAGTTGTTGACACCCAACTATTTTTGTCTTTTTTGTCTTTATGTCAACAACACATCGCAATCAAACCACACCCCAATTGACCGACCGGATGGAAACGAAATGAAAAGAGGGTTTGCCGCACGTCGGAAAAGATAGAGATAGATCTTACCCGGCCCGGCCCGGTCGGCGAAAAGTCCGGCCCGGCCCTGCCCGGCCCGGTGGAGGGCTGCAGGTCGGCCTGGCCCGGCACGAGCGGGAGGCCCGGTCAGCCAATTTTCAAGGGCCAAAAACTGAAAAAGTCTAAAAAGCTGAAAAAAATTCGAAAATTTTCTGCAGAATACCGTAAAAACCAAATACAGCCCCCCCCGGAATAGAGCCCCCCGTAATACAGCCCCCCCAAAAAGGGGTCAGTGAATTAATAGAGCCCTCCCAATTAAGCCCCCCCTAAGTAACATCCCCTATACAGTAGTGTATTAAGGCCTGATAGTGGTGCACAGGTACTTTTATGCACGTTTATTGTTCGTTCAGGAGCACATAAATATGCCTCTAATTGACGAATAGACAGGAATAAATGCGATTACAAGCAAAAAAACTTCCTTTCAATTCAATTTTTAGGGGGGGTTTTGGGGGTATTTGTCTAGGAACAATTTTTCAGGTTCAGGTCAGTGAATTAATAGAGGTTAGAGGCCCCCCCGGAATAGAGCCCCCCCCGTAATAGAGCCCCCCCAAAATGGGGTCAGTGAGTTAATAGAGCCCCCCCTTCTATTTAGGTTTTTACGGTACTTGTTTTCACTGGTGCAGCTGGGGGGAAGGGGTAGGTAGGTTAGGTAGATTGACGCGCCATACTGATGCAGTACGTAAGTCGCCGCCCCGGCTGGTGGTACAGTTGTAGGTATAATTTTTGGCTCAAAATGGTTTAAAATCGGTATTTTTCACTCCATACAGGCGAAAAATCGCGCGTGACGCGCGAAATTAGCGCTTAAGAGTGCATTACATTCTCATCAATATGTATATATACATAAAAATTTTGTTCCCGGATGACCCCCCTAGCTCGGCCGGTCGGTACAGTAGGTAGGTTGATTGCAGGCAGGCTTTTTTGGTGGTACAGTGGGAGTGGGCCAGTGATGTGGTTGGGGGGGGTATGGGGGAGCAAGAAACCCCCCCAACTGCTAGGTAGCCTTCTTGCTCCGAAACCCATACCCCCCCCCAAACTGGCTAGCTAGCCTTTCTTGCTCCGGTCATCAAGTAAGGAAAGTGTTGATTTTAGCTGCCAAAATGACCATTTTATGGGCCAAAATGCTCAAATTCGTTCAAATTTTCTCCGCACGTGCACAAAGAATACGCATTTTAAGGGCTTATTTTAGCATAATTTAGCCAAATCTTTAAACCGCCTGTTTTTGACCCCCTCCCTTTCTTCTGGACCAATACCCCCCCAGATCGGGGTACCCGCTAGCTAGCCTCTTTTGTGCCAAACCCCCCCCCCCTCCCCCTCCTGCCCCTCCCAGCTTACCACCTTGCCTGCCTGACCACCTACAGCCGGCGAGTGGGGGCACCGGGAAGGTTGTTTGATTCCATAGTTGATGAGAATGTATGCACTCTTCCCCACACAAGCGCGCCCTGCGATTTTTCCCGCCTGTATGGAAAACCCAACCCCCCAAACCCCCACCCCCCCCCCCCCCCCCACCCCACGCGCCGCACCCCCCACCACCCCCTCCCCCAGCTGCACCAGTGAAAACAAGTACCGTAAAAACCTAAATAGAAGGGGGGGCTCTATTAATTCACTGACCCCATTTTGGGGGGGCTCTATTACGGGGGGGGGCTCTATTCCGGGGGGGCCTCTAATCCTCTATTAATTCACTGACCCGAACCTGAAAAATTGTTCCCAGAAATACCCCCAAAAACCCCTAAAAATTGGTTTGAAAGGATGTTTTTTCGCTTGTAATCGCATTTATTCGTGTCTATTCGTCAATTAGAGGCATATTATGTGCTCTGAACGAACAATAAACGTGCATAAATGTACCTGTGCACCACTATCAGGCCTTAATACACTACTGTATAGGGGATGTTACTTAGGGGGGGGCTCTAATCCGGGGAGGGCTCTATTAATTCACTGACCCCTTTTTGGGGGGGCTGTATTACGGGGGGGCTCTATTCCGGGGGGGCTGTATTTAGGTTTTTACGGTATTCTGCAGAAAATTTTCGAATTTTTTTCAGCTCTTTAGACTTTTTCAGTTTTCGGCCCTTGAAAATTGGCTGACCGGGCCTCCCGCTCGTGCCGGGCCAGGCCGACCTGCAGCCCTCCACCGGGCCGGGCCGGGCCGGGCCGGACTTTTCGCCGACCGGGCCGGGCCGGGTAAGATCTATCTTTTCCGACGTGCGGCAAACCCTCTTTTCATTTCGTTTCCATCCGGTCGGTCAATTGGGGTGTGGTTTGATTGCGATGTGTTGTTGACATAAAGACAAAAAAGACAAAAATAGTTGGGTGTCAACAACTATGCATTACCACGCTGCGTATAGGACAGTTGCTGACATAAAGACAAAAATAAAGTTTAAACTTTAATAATGTTACTTTTCTTTATCTGCGCATGTATGTAACTTGTTTCAGGTTTGAAGTGGTGTTGAAATCTTGGTTAAGGTATGCAAACTCTTCATTGGATGTTTACTGGGCAAGGTGTATGGGCAATCCATCGGCTCATGGCACTTTTTATACACACAGCGCACGCAGCAGCACACGCCTATTTCTAAACGAAATGTACACTTTGAGCTAGTGTCGTGCTTTGATGACCGCTTTTTAATTTATCCGGTTTTCATTTGCTGCTTGACATAACACTTTTCTGCATTGTTGCAAGATTTGGGAATGTTTCAACTCATAACTGCAGAGAATACATGCATTCATTGATGGCAGTAATGTGGCCTGCAACCTGTGTGTGCGAGTGCCAAGAGCTGGCGGATTGCCTATACCAGCAACCCCGGCAAGGTTGTTCCCGAAACTGTATTTGCGGCTAGAATTTGAACATACAGTAGACACATGGAATCAAGCATGTCCATCAAGCACGGTAGACCAATAATGTTGTTTTTGAGACCACTTTTATGGTTTACCTCTGTTCCCTGCACCCACGTGCACACAAATTTGGTCAAAACGGACTGCACACGGTTGAACCAGATCTTACAGGCAACAGAACTCCATCAGCTGTTTATCGGAGGCATAATCAGTATTTTTTCACAACAGCCCTGGCAAAGAATTATCCAGCCTTTTTCTGCATTTTGTCATGTCCAGCAGGTGAGTATATATTATTGGCGGTTAGATGCTTGCTGTGTTACAACTACTCAACAGCTGGCCATTTACATGATCGGTGGTGCCCATAATCACACGCCTTGGATGTTTACAACAGATCGATTGAATATATTGAACCAGAGCAATCAAATAAATGTGTTTGAAATGTTGCCGTTGGATGTGTTGTGAAATATTTGTCGTCGGTCAAGCTCAATTTTTGTAGACATTAGCTGCGGTTTTCATTTGGTTGCGAAATTGTGGGACCGTATTTTACACCATGAATGCAAGAAATTGAGCGATGAACGTTTGCGCTACTTTGTTGTAGGATTCACAATGAGCCACGCTGAGGTATCCAGTGTGAGTGTACGGCACCGCCTTTTTGAGCTGGACCCCCTGGAACGCCGGTGCTGCCGGTGCCTGCGGCTGATGCTCCTCCGCCCCTGCCGCTTCTTCCGCCGCCACCGCCGATTCCGCTTCTTCCGCCACCGCCTACTCCCATACCGCTTCTTCCGCCACCGCCCCCTCCTCCTCCACCTGCACCAACGTAGCCGACCTCTTCTCCTTCTCCTCCTCCTGGTTTTGAAAACTGTGTTGTTAAAAAAACTGGAGTTTTTAACGCCATTTTGCAATTTAACGAACCTCCTCCACCGGCCCCTCCAGCACCACCTCCGGTTCCACCGGCACCACCTCCGGTTCCACCGGCACCACCTTCGGTTCCACCGCCACCCCCTCCGGGTCCGCCAGCTTCTTCTCCAGCACCGGGTACACCAGGTACATACGCCGAGAATGCAGCACCACCTTTCTGTGCCATGCCGGCGTCAGCACCACCCGCCCCTGCTGGTCCTCCTCCCGCCCCAGCAGCCGCTGAAGTGCAAATATTCAGCATAAGAGAATGTGTTATTCGAAACTAACTCAGGCTCAGGCACAAGTGAATGTGGCTAACCCATTTGGGAATCTGTCATACGTTGTGTTCCTCCGCCACGTCTGAACCAACTGGTGATACGACTTTGCGGCTTTTGCTGCGATTTGCCCTCTGAAACATGCGCTTCAAATAAAAACCTACGGCATGACGCCTCAATAGGTGCGAAGCTGAACATATAAATTACCTTCATCAGGCGGAATTGCCGTTCCAACACGACTGCCGCCGGGGCCTCCGCCTGCACCGCCGTCTCCATCGCGGCCACGGTCGCGGTCGCGGTCACCGGCCTTGCCCCGGAAACTGAACGCCCTTCGAAATCGGCTCCTTGTTTTGGATCGCTGAAGTATTATTGTTAATTTAGCTTTGAAGTTAACATCGCCAAAGCACGAATGAAACACCAACGTCATCGTAATCAGATTCGCCACGCGCCAGACGCTCACGACGCCTTTGGGCACGTCGACGTTCATCCCGTTTGTTTTTCCACAGTATGTAGATCACTGGTACGCACACCAGTGTCACTGCCTGCAAGCATTTGAAGAAATGCGTTGTTAGATGCGTGTGCTACTCCTACAAAAGATGATAACCTCAAGACCGAGCATTATCGCGATCAGCACGTACACGCCAACTGCAGTGCACGAGTCCTCATCGGAGGAAGCCTCTGAGGCTGATCAAAGATGGATGTATCATATTGTTATTATTAGCTTCTTGCCCAATACTGCATCAGCAAATGCGAGAAATAAAAGACTTGCTCTGAGTCTGAACCAACTTCGGATCAACGATGCGAGCAGGGGCAGCATCAGCAGCACCAACATTGATGGCTTCGGAATTGCGGGCATCTGGGCAGACATGATGGCTGGATGGATTTGCGTTGGTTGGCGAAGAGATAAAGCTGTTGGAAGTCGCGATGAACGTCGAGATTAAGTTCGAAGAATGAAGAAGATTAAGAAAGTTCGCTGCTTTTATATCTGCTTCTTTACTCAGCACAGATATGCAAGCAAACCGCCCCCGGTGAACTGAACACATAAAGCGGCGTGGCACTTAGCTCGCTGAATGCGAGTTACTTTGTTGGTATCCGAAATACAGATCTAAAGGACAGCTAAAATTAAACGTGCCTGTTATGAGTGCCGCCAACCAAAGTGTCTCATCAACCAGTTCATATTGAGATTTCTCCTCCACAACGGCAACACGGTCTTGGAAAAAGGTTTGAAAAAGAAATTTACGGCATACCGTAAAAACCTACCGTAAAAACCTAAATACAGCCCCCCCGGAATAGAGCCCCCCGTAATACAGCCCCCCAAAAAGGGGTCAGGGAATTAATAGAGCCCCCCTAAGTAACATCCCGTATACTGTGGTCTGTGGTCAGTGTAGTGGCAGGCCCATGTGTGGGAGGTAAGTATGATGCGGGGTTGGGACCGGAAGCGTGAGAGGTATGATTTTGGTCACCCAAAAAGGCGAAAAAACACCGTTTTTGTGATACAATTTTGACCAAAAATTGAGGTAAAAATAGTACCTTTTTCAAAATTTTCGCCGAAAATCGCCTAAAATCGCCTGAGTTGCTGCTTTCAGGTAATCGTCAATTTTTGTTATCGCCTGTTTTCATCTCGTGTGCGCCATTGATCACTCATTTTTCGCCTGTCGTTGCTGTTTTTGGTTGGTTTAAAATTTCTCTGGTACGTTTTGTCGTTTGTTCATTCATGATTATCATTGTGTTGCGTACACTCGTTTATTTTTCAGGTGTTTTCCGGATCTCGTTGTAGGTCTTTGCGTGAGCTTGCAAATAAAATTTGAATTTGAAAAAATCAGAGGTCGCAATCGGGCCGGGTTTGGCCGGCCCGGCCCGGCCCGAGCCCCCAAATCTTCGGCCCGGCCCGGCCCGACCCGTACCCCCAAATCTCCGGCCCGGCCCGGCCCGAACCCCCAAATCTCCGGCCCGGCCCGGCCCGGCCCGAATTTTTGGCTCAGATTTTAACCCAATTTTTGTCATAATTTTTGCGATTTTTGAATCAATTTTTTTGTTGAAATTTCATTGTTTTCCATGAAAAAGTCGCCAGATAGACAATACCAATGGTGTGGCTGGGGGTCCCCCCCCTAGGTACAGTAGGTAGATGACGCGCCATCCTGGTACAGTAGGTAGGTCGCCGCCCCCCGGCTGGTTGGTACAGTAGGTTGCTATTTTTGGCTCAAAATGGTATAAAATCCATAGTTTTCATTCCAAATAATCGAAAAATTTTGAGGGTTTTAAGAGTACATTTTCATCTAAACTTGGACATAAAAAATTTTGTTCCCCCCTAGCCCGGCCGGTCGGTACAGTAGGTAGGTTGATTTCAGGCCTTTCTGGTGGTACAGTAGGTTGATTGCACGCCTGGGTAGCCACACGACTGGACAATGCTGATCACTTACTTGCTGAATCCGTCAGAAATTTTAGTATTTTGGACAAAAAAACCCCTACTTTTTCAGTAAAATAAGTCTCAGGGTAGTACTTGGGGGGGGGGGGGGGTTGGGGGGGGTCCCCCCCCCAAATTCATCTATCTATCGTCAACACTTTTTGATTTCATCTATCTATCGTCAACACCTATGGGCAAATCTATCTATCGTCAACAAATTCTGGCAACAATCTATCTATCGTCAACACATTTCGACCCCAAAATGGGTATTTTTGCCTCAAAATAGCTCAAAATCGGTATTTTTTGTCCCAAATAGGCAAAAAATCGCGCGCTACGCGCGGATTTAGTACATCTAAGTACATTTTCATTAATATTTACACACTATTACATGCTTAGTACACTATACTATACCTTGATTTTTGGCGACCCCCCCCACCATCTATCTATCGTCAACAAGTTTGGGTCGACCCCCCCCCCAGATTTCGGACTTGGGTCATCTATCTATCGTCAACACATTTCGGGTCCCAATCTATCTATCGTCAACACCCTGACCAAGTACTACACTGAGTCACTTCAGAAGCTTCGGGCCGGGGTGCCCGGCCCGGCCCGGCCCGACCCTCCAATTCTCCGGCCCGGCCCGAGCCAAAAGCCCAAAATCGCGGCCCGGCCCGGCTCGGCCCGAGGTCGGGCCGGCCCGATTGCGACCTCTGCTAAAAATAGGTATTATGGGTGGGTTTGCGCGCGCGATTTTTTTGGTTGAAAATTCATTGCTTTCCATGAAAAAGTCGCCAGATAGACAATACCAATGGTGTGGCTGGGGGTGGGGTCCCCCCTTGGTACAGAAGGTAGGTAGGTAAGGTAGATGACGCGCCATCCTGGTACAGTAGGTAGGTCGCCACCCCCGGCTGGCACAGTAGGTTGCTATTTTTGGCTCAAAATGGTATAAAATCGATATTTTTCACTCCAAATAATCGAAAACTCGCGCGCTGCGCGCGAAATGAGGGTTTTAGAGTGCATTTTCATCTAAATTTAGACATAAAAAATTTTGTTCCCCCCCCCAAGCTCGGCCGGTACAGTAGGTAGGTTGACTGCAGGCCTTTCTGGTGGTCAGTAGGTTGATTGCACGCCTGGGTAGCCACACCACTGGACAATGCTGATCACTTACTTGCCAAATCCGTCAGAAATTTTAGTATTTTTTGACAAAAAAACCCACTTTTTCAGTAAAATAAGTCACTTCAGAAGCTTCAGACCGTCCAAATCTCCGGCCCGGCCCGGCCCGAGCCAAAAGCCCAAAATCACGGCCCGGCCCGGCCCGGCCCGAGCTCGGGCCGGCCCGATTGCGACCTCTGACACGAATAAATGCGATTACAAGCGAAAAAACAATCTTTCAAACCCGTTTTTAGGGGTTTTTGGGGGGTATTTCTTTGAACAATTTTTCAGGTTCGGGTCAGTGAATTAATAGAGCCCCCCGGAATAGAACCCCCCCCGTAATAGAGCCCCCCAAAATGGGGTCAGTGAGTTAATAGAGCCCCCCTTCTATTTAGGTTTTTACGGTATATAGAAGGGGGGCTCTATTCAGTGTAGTACTTGGTCACAGTGTAGTTCCTGGTCCGGAGGGGGAGATAGCGGACCCTCCGTTTTTTTCGGAGGGGGAGATAGTGTACCCCCGAGGAGGGGGGGAAGGGGGGGGGGAACACCCAAATTCGGGAAAAAGTCACTTTTTGAGGTAGAAAATTTGACCTATTTTTGCCCCTTTTTGGAAAAAATTCTTCATAAAAAGGGCATTTTGGCGACTTTTGAGAACATTGACCTAAAAATCACACATTTTTGGTATAAAAATGCCCATTTTAGGCCTAAAAATGCCTATTTTAGGCAAAAATTGGGGGAGATAGTGTACCCGGAGCGGGAGATAGGGGGATAGTGTACCACCTGAGGGGGAGATAGTGTACCCGAAGGGGGGGACCCCCCTCCCCCCCAGGAACTACACTGCTTGGTCAGGGTGTTGACGATAGATAGATTGGGACCCGAAATGTGTTAACGATAGATAGATGACCCAAGTCCGAAATCTGGGGGGGTCGACCCAAACTTGTTGACGATAGATACCGTATTGTCGGAAATAGAACCCGGGGGGTCTATTTTTTCACTGGGGTCATTTTGGGGGGTTCAATTTATGGGGGGGTCAATTATTGGGGGGTTATATTTTTCATTTGGCCCCCCGACGAAAAAAATCATTGTTAATAATGCCCATAAAAATGGCTTGTTTTCGGTATTTTCTAACTTCAACAGCGGCAATTATGCTTAAAAAGCTGTATTCTGTTGTGTACACAAGCTTAAACAACGTTTGACACAACAACACAGCCCTACCATACCACTAATCTGTGGTACGGTGAAGGTTGGGGGTGGGGTTCTATTAATGGGGGGTCAATTAATGGGGGGTTCTATTTTTGATTTCGAGCCATTTAGGGGGGGGTTCAATTAATGGGGGGTTCTATTTCCGACAATACGGTAGATGGTGGGGGGGGGGGTCGCCAAAAATCAAGGTATAAATAGTATAGTGTACTAAGTAGCTAATAATGTGTAAATATTAATGAAAATGTACTAAGATGTACTAAATCCGCGCGTATCGCGCGATTTTTTGCCTATTTGGGACAAAAAATACCGATTTTGAGCCATTTTGAGGCAAAAATACCCATTTTGGGGTCGAAATGTGTTGACGATAGATAGATTGTTCCCAGAATTTGTTGACGATAGATAGATTTGCCCATAAGTGTTGACGATAGATAGATGAAATCAAAAAGTGTTGACGATAGATAGATGAATTTGGGGGGACCCCCCCACCCCCCCAAATTATATGTACTTTTTAGTACATAAAAACAGGCACGCGAAAAAACTTGTGTTGTACCCTACCCGCCCCGAAAAATCTTCCCCCCCTCCCCCCAAACCGGATTCCCCCCCAAAATCCCAGGTATACTACCCCCTACCCGCCCCGATTTTTTCCACCTATGTACCCTACCCGCCCCGCCAAAGTAGCCACAGCACTGGGGGGGGCTCTACCGTAAAAACCTAAATAGAAGGGGGCTCTGTTAACTCACTGACCCCATTCTGGGGGCTCTATTCCGGGGGCCTCTATTAATTCACTGACCCCAACCTGAAAAAATTGGTTTTGTATTTATTTTTCATTCCCGTAACTTGCACACCCTGTTTTGTATTTATTTTCATGCCCGTAAACTCCACACCCGGTCTTGTAATTATGCTTCTTTCACTTAATCTTCTTATTTATGTATTATTGAGTGGGTGTCGACGCTATAAACTAACTAACCTGAAAAAATTGTTCCCAGAAATACCCCCTAAAAATGGGTTTGAAAGAATGTTTTTTCGCTTGTAATCGCATTTATTCGTGTCTATTCGTCAATAAGAGGCGTATTATCTGTGCTCTGAACCAGTGTAGTTCCTGGTCCGGCGCGGCGGTTAGTGTACCTACCCCTTTTTTCCGTGCGGCGGTTAGTGTACCTCCCTGGGGGGGGGAAGGGGGGAAGACCCAAATCCAGGAAAAAGTCACTTTTTGAGGTGGAAAATTTGACCGATTTTTGGCCCTTTTTGGAAAAAATTCTCCATAAAAAGGGTATTTTGGCGACTTTTGACAACATCGACCTAAAAATCACCCATTTTAGGCCTAAAAATGCCCATTTTAGGCCAAAAAATGCATATTTTGGGCAAAAATTGAGGCGGTCAAAATGTACAATTTCAATTGTTCAAAATGTTTTTGGGCTGAAAATGGCGAAAAATTTTGTTGAGGGTTCCAACCTGGTACAAAATTGTTTTAAAAAGGCCTAAAACAGCTGAATGCGACCCTTTCTCGTGCCTGGCTGAAACACGCAGGGGGAAATGGGTGTTTTTGACTTCGGAATTCCTTATGTACTGGTAATTTATTTGGAAAAAACATTTTTTCCGAAAAAAACCGTATTTTTTCGAAAATATAAATTACGGTAATTTTAGTCACTATAATTTACTTTCGAAAATTACCGGGCTCCGAAAAAAACGGTTTTTTTCATTTTTTTCCGAAAACGGTTTTTTCAGTTGGTCATTAAAAATAAAATTGACAAGGTTCTAAAAAATTGCGAAAATTTTCTGCGGATTGCGGAATAGGTGCTTGTTGCTTGAAAGCGATGATTGAGTGAAATGAAAAGGTAAAGAATTAGCAAACATTAATAATGCGCGAAACGCCATTTTTTTGAAAATTTTGGCTTTGAAAACTTGGTTCAAGAATGGAAATTTCCTTTGAATTTAGGACACGAGCATTGCACACCGGGCCGGATGGTCGAAAATCCCGACCCGGCCCGTTTACTATATCTGCCCGGTTTTTTTTAACATTTAGGAGATTGCCGGGCGACAATCGGGCAGAAAAGTGGCTGATGCGCTGCGTATGTGTGAAAGGAAAACCGAAATTGTTATTGTGTTTCATCGTGAAAACCGATCAACCAAACGGGACCCCAATCAAGAAACAATATTTATCGATAAGTCATTATTTATTGTCTGATAATCGTCGTCATCGTCATCCGAGAACTGCCTGCCGCACATCTAATCAATCAATCAGCACATCATGGCTTTGGTCACCATCCAAAGATCGCCGACTCCGCCCGAAACGCCCGACGATGACGTCATATCATCGGTGGCTGTTAGTTTAATTTTTATTTGTGAAATTTTCTTTGTTCGGCGGTTTCGACAAAAATGAATTTGTAAACAATGCTACTGTTAGAGTTCGGGGGGGGGGCGTGGCGGTGCCAAAAACGAAAAAGCCGTTTTTCGCTAGCCAGATTGACCTCCAAAATAAATTACCGGCAGTTTATTTTTCGTAGAAAATGTGCTTTTTTCGGTTACAAAATCAATTAAAAATTGTCTAAAACAGGGCTTTTTCGTGCCTTCGTAATTCCGATGTTTTTTATTTCAAATATGTAAAGTATGACCCACTGGGCACTTTAATCCAGAGCGCTGGATCTGGATGAACCCTCAGTGACCTAATAATCACCCTTTTTTGGCCTAAAAATGCCCACTTTTGGCCTAAATTCGTCTATTTTAGGCAAAAATTGGGGGAGATAGTGTACGCACCCGGAGCCGGATCGGAGGGGAAGATCGCCTTCGGAGACGTTTGGTTCGGTGAAAATTTTCCCCTAAAATTCTGTCAGCAAAATTTATGTTGTGAACCTAACTGTCGAGTGTCGGTCCCGAAAGACCACATCGCAACAAAAATGTCAGACATTTTGGTGCCCCGTTGAGATCCTGGGCCATCTTGCTCCATTTCCCAGATTTAAAGTTGTTGGTGCGTGCGACATTGTGGCTTTCACAGACACCGCCCTCTTCTTAGGTTGAGACAGAAAAATTGTCCAGAAGTTTGTCGATGCACAAAATTATTGTGCAGGATGGCAATGAAAGTGTCGAGTGTCAGTCGTCGTCGTTGTGCGCGCGCGTCGGCGGCAGCACTCGCTCGTCGGTGATGCGGCATGGCAGGTGAGGAACAGAGCCAATGTACAGAGCCTGCTTCTGAAGTTTCGAGTTCGGTTTCTATTATTAGTTGGTGTGTTCGGATGAATTAGTTTCTTATAATGTGACAGCTGTGAGTTTTGCCCGCTTAGGCCTGTTTTATATGTCGTCGTTGTATTGATCCGAAAGCAAGCGGAAAGTCTTAAAACGGCAACTGCGATTTTTTTGGCACGCTTTTGTGAATTTTTCTGGAGTTCGGTTGCGCTGGAGGTCACATGGACACGTGAGCTGTGGGAAGTTGAATTCAGATGTCTCATTTTTTGGATTGTGAGACGATACCTCATCCCGAGCGATACCTCAGATTCCATACCTATTCTCACATACCTCATTCCCTACCTCATCTCGACATACCTCATTCTCAGCGCCCCATAAGAACACATCCTTTTCTAGCATTAACTAACTGACATTTGTCTATATACCACACCATACAACATACTACAGATCGAACATTACTCATCACTCAGAACTACCTCCCGAGAATACGCTTATAAATAAATAATCACTCATAATAATTACAAAAAAAATTATTTTAAAAATAATTACATTTTTATAATAACAAAAATATAAAATAACATAATCAAATATAAATACCATAAATTTATAAAACATAACAATTATTTTTATAAAAATATCATCATCTAATAAATAATAATTAAATATTATAAATATATATTAATAATTTAATTAATAATAATATTATATAAAAAAATTAACATTCATTCGCAGTTGACCGTTTCAAAACTTTCGCTTGCTTTTGTCATGTACTGAAACTGCGACGACATACAACAACAAATTTTGTGTCACAGAGCGGGCAAAATTTTCCCGAGGGACGCAAAACGGGGGTACAGCTGTGTTACATTATAAGAAACTCCCCCAAGCACCCCGCCACCCGCCCCACCGCGCTCACACACGCGCAACGGCGCGGCGCTTGGCGTCGACTTCATCCGAACACACCAACTAATAACAAAAACCGAACTCGAAGACTTCAGAAGCAGGCTCTGTACATTGCTCTGTTCCTCACCTGCCATGCCGCATCACCGACGAGCGAGTGCTGCCGCCGACGCGCGCGCACAACGACGACGACTGACACTCGACACTTTCATTGCCATCCTGCACAGACAATAAGCATCCAAAACTTCTGGACAATTTTTCTGCTCAACCTAAGCAGACGGCGGTGTCTGTGTGAAAGCCACAATGTCGCACGCACCAACAATTCAAAAAGCAGCAAGAGGGCCCAGGATCACAACCACCCAAATTCCTACATTCACCACAGACCTTCCACCCCCCACACACAACCAAAATCACACAACAAAATTAACAAAAAAAACAAAGACGACACCCTCAAACCAACCAACCCCAACCACGCGATCCCCCCCTACCACCCAACCTCCCAGAAAACCCAAAAACCCCCCCCCCCCCCCATTTAAGGCCAAAATCCCCCGACAGGAGGGTGGGCAATTTTAGGCCAAAAAAGGGTGGATTATTAGGTCACTGAGGGTTCATCCAGATCCAGCGCATCTGGAGTTAAAGTGCCCAGTGGGTCATACTTTACATATTTGAAATAAAAAACATCGGAATTACGAAGGCACGAAAAAGCCCTGTTTTAGACAATTTTTAATTGATTTTGTAACCGAAAAAAGCACATTTTCTACGAAAAATAAACTGCCGGTAATTTATTTTGGAGGTCAATCTGGCTAGCGAAAAACGGCTTTTTCGTTTTTGGCACCGCCACGCCCCCCCCCCCGAACTCTAACAGTAGCATTGTTTACAAATTCATTTTTGTCGAAACCGCCGAACAAAGAAAATTTCACAAATAAAAATTAAACTAACAGCCACCGATGATATGACGTCATCGTCGGGCGTTTCGGGCGGAGTCGGCGATCTTTGGATGGTGACCAAAGCCATGATGTGCTGATTGATTGATTAGATGTGTGGCAGGCAGTTCTCGGATGACGACGATTATCAGACAATAAATAATGACTTATCGATTAATATTGTTTCTTGATTGGGGTCCCGTTTGGTTGATCGGTTTTCACGATGAAACACAATAACAATTTCGGTTTTCCTTTCACACATACGCAGCGCATCAGCCACTTTTCTGCCCGATTGTCGCCCGGCAATCTCCTAAATGTTAAAAAAAACCGGGCAGATATAGTAAACGGGCCGGGTCGGGATTTTCGACCATCCGGCCTGGTGTGCAATGCTCGTGTCCTAAATTCAAAGGAAATTTCCATTCTTGAACCAAGTTTTCAAAGTCAAAATTTTCAAAAAAATGGCGTTTCGCGCATTATTAATGTTTGCTAATTCTTTACCTTTTCATTTCACTCAATCATCGCTTTCAAGCAACAAGCACCTATTCCGCAATCCGCAGAAAATTTTCGCAATTTTTTAGAACCTTGTCAATTTTATTTTTAATGACCAACTGAAAAAACCGTTTTCGGAAAAAAATGAAAAAAACCGTTTTTTTCGGAGCCCGGTAATTTTCGAAAGTAAATTATAGTGACTAAAATTACCGTAATTTATATTTTCGAAAAAATACGGTTTTTTTCGGAAAAAATGTTTTTTCCAAATAAATTACCAGTACATAAGGAATTCCGAAGTCAAAAACACCCATTTCCCCCTGCGTGTTTCAGCCAGGCACGAGAAAGGGTCGCATTCAGCTGTTTTAGGCCTTTTTAAAACAATTTTGTACCAGGTTGGAACCCTCAACAAAATTTTTCGCCATTTTCAGCCCAAAAACATTTTGAACAATTGAAATTGTACATTTTGACCGCCTCAATTTTTGCCCAAAATATGCATTTTTTGGCCTAAAATGGGCATTTTTAGGCCTAAAATGGGTGATTTTTAGGTCGATGTTGTCAAAAGTCGCCAAAATACCCTTTTTATGGAGAATTTTTTCCAAAAAGGGCCAAAAATCGGTCAAATTTTCCACCTCAAAAAGTGACTTTTTCCTGGATTTGGGTCTTCCCCCCTTCCCCCCAGGGAGGTACACTAACCGCCGCACGGAAAAAAGGGGTAGGTACACTAACCGCCGCGCCGGACCAGGAACTACACTGGTTCAGAGCACAGATAATACGCCTCTTATTGACGAATAGACACGAATAAATGCGATTACAAGCGAAAAAACATTCTTTCAAACCCATTTTTAGGGGGTATTTCTGGGAACAATTTTTTCAGGTTAGTTAGTTTATAGCGTCGACACCCACTCAATAATACATAAATAAGAAGATTAAGTGAAAGAAGCATAATTACAAGACCGGGTGTGGAGTTTACGGGCATGAAAATAAATACAAAACAGGGTGTGCAAGTTACGGGAATGAAAAATAAATACAAAACCAATTTTTTCAGGTTGGGGTCAGTGAATTAATAGAGGCCCCCGGAATAGAGCCCCCAGAATGGGGTCAGTGAGTTAACAGAGCCCCCTTCTATTTAGGTTTTTACGGTAGAGCCCCCCCCCAGTGCTGTGGCTACTTTGGCGGGGCGGGTAGGGTACATAGGTGGAAAAAATCGGGGCGGGTAGGGGGTAGTATACCTGGGATTTTGGGGCGGAATCCGCGTTGGGGGGAGGGGGGTAACATTGTTCGGGGCGGGTCGGGTCCAACACAAGGTTTTTCGCGTGCCTGTTTTTATGTACTAAAAAGTACATATAATTTGGGGGGTGGAGGGGTCCCCCCCCCCAAATTCCCCTATCTATCGTCAACACTTTTTGATTTCATCTATCTATCGTCAACACTTATGGGCAAATCTATCTATCGTCAACAAATTCTGGGAACAATCTATCTATCGTCAACACATTTCGACCCCAAAATGGGTATTTTTGCCTCAAAATGGCTCAAAATCGGTATTTTTTGTCCCAAATAGGCAAAAAATCGCGCGATACGCGCGGATTTAGTACATCTTAGTACATTTTCATTAATATTTACACATTATTAGCTACTTAGTACACTATACTATTTATACCTTGATTTTTGGCGACCCCCCCCCCCCCACCATCTACCGTATTGTCGGAAATAGAACCCCCCCATACATTGAACCCCCCCCCTAAATGGCTCGAAATCAAAAATAGAACCCCCCATTAATTGACCCCCCCATTAATAGAACCCCACCCCCAACCTTCACCGTACCACAGATTAGTGGTATGGTAGGGCTGTGTTGTTGTGTCAAACGTTGTTTAAGCTTGTGTACACAACAGAATACAGCTTTTTAAGCATAATTGCCGCTGTTGAAGTTAGAAAATACCGAAAACAAGCCATTTTTATGGGCATTATTAACAATGATTTTTTTCGTCGGGGGGCCAAATGAAAAATATAACCCCCCAATAATTGACCCCCCCATAAATTGAACCCCCCCAAAATGACCCCACTCAAAAAATAGACCCCCCGGGTTCTATTTCCGACCATACGGTATCTATCGTCAACAAGTTTGGGTCGACCCCCCCAGATTCGGGACTTGGGTCATCTATCTATCGTTAACACATTCGGGTCCAAATTGTATCTATCGTCAACACCCTGACCAAGCAGTGTAGTTCCTGGGGGGGGGGGGTCCCCCCCTTCGGCAACACTATCTCCCCCTCAGGTGGTACACTATTCTCCGATCTCCCGTCTCCGGGTACACTATACTCCCCAATTTTTGCCTAAAATAGGCATTTTTAGGCCTAAAATGGGCATTTTTATACCAAAAATGTGTGATTTTTAGGTCAACGTTCTCAAAAAGTCGCCAAAATGCCCTTTTTATGAAGAATTTTTTCCAAAAAAGGGCAAAAATAGGTCAAATTTTCTACCTCAAAAAGTGACTTTTTCCCCGAATTTGGGTGTTCCCCCCCCCCCCTTCCCCCCTCCTCGGGGGTAAACTTATTCTCCCCCTCCGAAAAAAACGGAGGGTCCGCTATCTCCTCCTCCGGACCAGGAACTACACTGTGACCAAGTACTACACTGAATAGAGCCCCCCTTCTATATACCGTAAAAACCTAAATAGAAGGGGGGGCTCTATTAACTCACTGACCCCATTTTGGGGGGCTCATTCTTAGGGGCGGGGGGGGTTCTATCTTCCGGGGGGCTCTATTAATTCACTGACCCGAACCTGAAAAATTGTTCAAAGAAATACCCCCCAAAAACCCCTAAAAACGGGTTTGAAAGATTGTTTTTTCGCTTGTAATCGCATTTATTCGTGTCAGAGGTCGCGATCGGGGCGGGCCCAGCTCGGGCCGGGCCGGGCCGGGCCGTGTTTTGGGGCTTTGGGCTCGGGCCGGGCCGGGCCGGAGATTTGGACGGTCTGAAGCTTCTGAAGTGACTTATTTTACTGAAAAAGTGGGTTTTTTTGTCGAAAAATACTAAAATTTCTGACGGATTTGGCAAGTAAGTGATCAGCATTGTCCAGTGGTGTGGCTACCCAGGCGTGCAATCAACCTACTGACCACCAGAAAGGCCTGCAGTCAACCTACCTGCTGTACCGGCCGAGCTTGGGGGGGAACAAAATTTTTTATGTCTAAATTTAGATGAAAATGCACTCTAAAACCCTCATTTCGCGCGCAGCACGCGAGTTTTCGATTATTTGGAGTGAAAAATATGCAATTTCATACCATTTTGACGCCAAAAATAGCAACCTACTGTGCCAGCCGGGGGTGGCGACTTACCTACTGTACCAGGATGGTGCGTCATCAACCTTACCTACCTACCTTCTGTACCAAGGGGGGACCCCACCCCCAGCCACACCATTGGTATTAACTCCCATCCGGCGACTTTTTCATGGAAAGCAATGAATTTTCAACCAAAAAAATCGCGCGCGCAAACCCACCCATAATACCTATTTTAGCAGAGGGCGCAATGGGGCCGGCCCGACCTCGGGCCGGGCCGAGCCGGGCCGGGCCGCGATTTTGGGCTTTCGGCGGGGCCGGGCCGGAGATTTGGAGGCGTCGGGCCGGGCCGGGCCGGGGCACCCCGGCCCGAAGCTTCTAAAGTGACTCAGTGTAGTACTTGGTCAGGGTGTTGACGATAGATAGATTGGGACCCGAAATGTGTTGACGATAGATAGATGACCCAAGTCCGAAATCTGGGGGGGGGGGTCGACCCAAACTTGTTGACGATAGATAGATGGTGGGGGGTCGCCAAAAATCAAGGTATAGTATAGTGTACTAAGCATGTAATAGTGTGTAAATATTATAATTAAATGTATGGATGTATGAAATCTGTGAGGACCGTGTGATCTTTTGCCTATTTGGGACAAAAAATACCGATTTTGAGCTATTTTGAGGCAAAAATACCCATTCCCGGGTCGAAATGTGTTGACGATAGATAGATTGTTGCCAGAATTTGTTGACGATAGATAGATTTGCCCATAGGTGTTGACTGATAAATAGATGAAATCAAAAAGTGTTGACGATAGATAGATGAATTTGGGGGGGACCCCCCCCCCCACCCCCCCCCCTAAGTACTACCCTGAGACTTATTTTACTGAAAAAGTAGGGGTTTTTTTGTCCAAAATACTAAAATTTCTGACGGATTCAGCAAGTAAGTGATCAGCATTGTCCAGTCGTGTGGCTACCCAGGCGTGCAATCAACCTACTGTACCACCAGAAAGGCCTGAAATCAACCTACCTACTGTACCGACCGGCCGGGCTAGGGGGGAACAAAATTTTTTATGTCCAAGTTTAGATGAAAATGTACTCTTAAAACCCTCAAAATTTTTCGATTATTTGGAATGAAAACTATGGATTTTATACCATTTTGAGCCAAAAATAGCAACCTACTGTACCAACCAGCCGGGGGGCGGCGACCTACCTACTGTACCAGGATGGCGCGTCATCTACCTACTGTACCTAGGGGGGGACCCCCAGCCACACCATTGGTATTGTCTATCTGGCGACTTTTTCATGGAAAACAATGAAATTTCAACAAAAAAATTGATTCAAAAATCGCAAAAATTATGACAAAAATTGGGTTAAAATCTGAGCCAAAAATTCGGGCCGGGCCGGGCCGGGCCGGAGATTTGGGGGTTCGGGCCGGGCCGGGCCGGAGATTTGGGGGTACGGGTCGGGCCGGGCCGGGCCGAA
>JASAMV010008448.1:0-16882 GCA_030248065.1 Rhynchonema sp. JSB1_4
CTAAAAAACCAGTGTGCCTCTGAACACCCACATAACGTTCTAGGTGAAGCGCTACGCCCCACGCTGAATCAACTGTGCATCAAAATCACCGCTGATCTGGTTGCTCGCGGCTTCTATCCGAAATTCTCAAAATTTCTACGCAATTCACTGTGCCAAAGCAATCCAGGCCTGCGTTCTGAACCACTCAAAGCCGTTGTCTTGTTGACACTCAGGTATTGGCAAACTGCTATACAAGGAAAAGGAAAATTAGAAATAAATGTGAAAAGTAATGCAAGTCTCAGCTTTTTTAGCTGCACTTGTATTGTACGGTTTTGTTGGGAAATGCTTCACCAGGACTGTGTTCCTTTTTTGTTCTATAATATGTTTCGCTGTACTTAAAATAACGACGCGCAGTCAAAGATCTGCGGTTGAATGCAAAAGCTTTCAGACTTTTTTATTTGGGAACGAAAATATCAGAAAAAATTGGGGTTAAAAAGGTGGATACCGAAACCTGAGAAAAATGGACACTTTGATCGCCGACACCGATATTAGTAGTCTTGGTACCGACACCGACCTTTTTCCGACACGGACGCCGATCCCTGACCACAGTCACATGTCTCTGAAAATATTTGCGAACTAAAATATGTGTTAATAAGCGTGTAAGGTGTTTCAGACCACTGATGCAAACAGATTTCAACGAGCACGTGCTGCTGCAATATGTGAGCAACGTTTTGGTCACACCAGCACTCATTCATCATTTGCAGAACTTGACACCTGAAGTTAGTGATGCTCTTGTTTCATTCCAAGCCGTAGAGTTTTTTCATCAAAGCCAAGTTGACGTTGCAGAGTTCGGCATTGCTGCTCAGTCACAGCATGTTCACGCGTACAATCGACGTCATAAATAGTGGCGTCAGCGCGCGCACGTTTCTCGACAAAACAGACGCCGCCACCACGTTGTGTCTGCTCGCTAATATTGTGCAACTCGCTTCCTTGCAAAAACAGGTGACCCGAGCACTGTCAGATTCCAAAGCTCCCTTAGTGACTGATCAGACCTTCATTTGCTGGTTTCTTGTTGCAGGTTCTCGTCGCGAATTTGCTAGACTTTGCAGTGAGTTCTTTACTGGTGGTTTTGGAGTTCATTTATTAAATGTGCTTCATGTCGAAAAGTGGCCTTGTTCTCACGGCAACCGTTTTCGCTGCAGAACGTCTTGACCCGCTTGTTGGAGCGTTGTCGTCCCGATGGAGGCACAGGGGGCAAAAAGACCAACGCATCACACTGGCATCCGGTGTTGGGATGGTTTTCGAGCAAATTGGATGACAGGTTGTGGTGCCAAAATTCGAAACAAATTTGAAATCCCGAAAATAACTGTTGCTTGCAGCTTGCAAGTTGTGATGCCGCTGGTCATTCGTCAGCTGCAACTGTTGTGGTCACGTGAAATGGTGCAATGTTTGTTCAGAGATTTGTTGACGATCGCTGAGCAGCAAGCCGCGATTGACGCTGCGCAACAGGCACCGAGATCGAGTTTGACTGTGAGTTATTGGCCAAAGCTGAATTATTTTTACAACCAAATAAATCACTTTATTCTATCAGATTGACACATCGACAGCGAGTCGCACTCCAACGGCCAAGGAATTGTCAGAATCGGCCAAACTGCTGTTTCGCAAACTCATTGATCGCCCTGTTGAGTCGCTCACTTCGAGTAAAAAGTAATATTATTTCTCTCACGACTTCTAGTTTGTTTCATTATTTATTGTTGCCTATTTCTTTAGGTATCAGCGTTTTGGCAGTCCCGAAACTACGGTGACGGCTTTGGTGTGTTCCTTGTATCAATCAGCACTACACACATTCTCTCAATTACGATGCGATATTCTTGGCGGTATGTTTGTTGTACAAATTTGTTTTGTACTTGTGTCGTTCAATTTATAGTTGAACAAATACAGACGTCAGAGAACGAAACCTATTTGTTTCCAGGCCTATGCCGTGATGATTTCCTTCTGCCCAAATTGTGGCACTTTATCACATCACTCGGGCCTCAAGACGGACTCAAACCGTTTTTAGATGCCCTGAGTGAAAACCCAAAGGCAACGAACCCGGAATTTCACATTCTCGCATTGTTTTGTGATACGGCCGCTACATTACTGACGTTGGTCGCGCTTGTTTATTTTCTATCATAATATTTGATAATTATATTTTAGAAAAATTACAAATTTAGAATTCTTGACGAGATTGAAATGTACGAGGAACAAACGCCGTTCAAACTCACTCAATTGGCTGCAATGGCACGGTTCGGCAATATGTTCCTGTTCAGGGCGGTCTGGGACGGAATGCTTGGTAAGATGGATGGATTGTTTATTTTTGATCTGTTGTTGTTGGGGTTTATTAGCACGACGATCGGGCAACTATTGCTACATGCAATCTGGTCTGTCTTATACCCTTCGCGCACAACATTTATCATATTTGTATCATGGCTAACGGCTGAAATATGAACTTTGCGTTTGTTTATTTCAGACGCTAAATCAGTCCAATCACACACCCTCTACAACACGGTGCACAATCTGACCATGGTTTTGTACAGTCGAGATTGTCGCAGAAAGTTCACTCCGGCCGAAAAATTCTGGCTGATCGGGTAGGTTTGCTTGTGAAATGATACTGTTAATTTTGCGTTCACTATTAGGGCTGTGAGATTGGACGACAAATCTTTCAGCGAAGTGAAAGCATCGGCTTTTCTGAACGAATTGAAACGCGAAAACCAGCGCGCGCAAGTGTTGCTGCAGAGAATACCGCACATGCTGCCGCACAAGGAGGTGAGAAACGACTCACAATTTTGCTCTGTTGTGGCTGGCTACGTCACAGTTTTTCTAATTTTGCGCGACAAAAGTGCCACTCAGTGCTGCAGCTGTGGGAGGGGTCTGGTCCCACGAAAAGGTACAGTATGTACCCCGCTCTGCACAGTAGGTACCGTATCTCCCCCATTTATACCCCCAAAAGTGCGTTTTTTGGCCAAAAACTGACCAAAAAGTGCAAAAACCTGCGCGCCACGCTCGATGCATGCACATTTTCACCTGTAACAATCCATTCCTTGCGAAAATAGTACAGTATCTTCCCTCTTTTTGGCTTCAGGGTACAGTATCTCCCTTCCAACGTAGCCACAGCACTGGTGCCACCCGAATTTATCTTGCTCATGCCCCTGCGTGGTTTTATTCAGCGCGTGCAACTGCTGCGTGCGTACATTCGATCGGATCGTGAACGATTGGGCATCGATCAACCAGATGAATACGGTAGTGGCGCACAGACAAACTCGGCTGCACCGCTCATTACGGTTAATAATCTTCGTGCATATTTTTTTTGTTATTCTTCGCCTTTTATATATTGATTTATTTATGTTTCAATACCGCTATATCGTTCAGATCTATCGAGCGCGACTGGTTGAGGACGGCTACAGGCAGTTGTCCTTGTTGGATAGTGCTACCCTCAAGGGCACTATTCGTGTAAAGTTTATCAACGATCAGGTTGGTTCATTGGGTGATGTTTTCTAAAGTTGCTCATTTCTTGTCATCTCCCCTTGATCATCAGGGTCTTGACGAAGCCGGAATCGACCAACACGGTGTGTTCAAGGAATTCCTGGAGGAGACAATCACCAAAGTGTTCGATCCGACACTCAGTTTGTTCAAAGTGCGCTACTGTTCTATCTGCGATGTGAGGGTTTCCTTTTTATGTTTGCTAAAAGAACAATATTTTCAGACGACCAGTGACGGCCGTTTGTACCCATCGCCGGTGTCGAATGTGCACGACAACCATCTGGCGCTGTTTGATTTTGTGGGTCGCATGCTGGCCAAGGCCATCTATGAGGGCATTGTGGTCGAGGTGCCGTTTGCACACTTTTTTCTCAGCAACATTTTGGGACGACGATTCAGCGCGCTGGATGAGCTGCCTTCACTCGATGCGGAATTATACAAAAATCTGACATTTGTCAAGGTTTGCGTCGTTTGACTTGCCTGGCCTGTTTATAGCGACACTATCGGGATCAGTCATCTGTGGTCACTATAAAAATATTTATCACCCAGTATGGTAGATTTAAATTAACAGCAAATCGGAGACCAAACTGTCGGTCACTGTAGTATTTCGCTGTATGGGATCACTGTAAAGAAGAAGGCACATTGTATTTTTTCCAACGAAATGTTCACTTTTTACTCAAAAAACTTTTGCAGCATTTCGACGGGGATGTTGCGGATCTCGAGCTAACGTTTTCATATGACGAAGATCTGCTGGGTGAAGTGGTGACCTATGATCTGGTGCTTGGCGGTCGGACGGTGCACGTGACGAATGAGAACAAGTTTGTGGCACCTGTTTTGTCGTGTTTTTTTATCGTTCTTGTTTGGTTTGATTAATAACTATTGTTATTTTGTCGAGATTAGTGATGTCAGTTAATCTCGATAGTAGAAAATTATCGCGTGGTTTAGTCAAGTTGTTTGATAACGGCCTGTACTGCAATGAAACAATTGAAATTGCATCCTAATTTATGTGCTGCAGAGTGAGCTACATCCACTCAGTTGCCCAGTTCCGTATGGTCGACCAAATCAAGGACCAAGTCCGTGCGTTCGTCGGTGGGTTTCGATCCCTGTTGCCGGCTTCCTGGCTCGCCATGTTCTCGCCCACTGAACTTCAGGTGATTATCGATTTTTATTGTTTTCCTTCATAAATCTGGTTACGAATTTCGGTCACCTTAAAAGGACTGACTGTAATTGCGTTTGTTTTTCGCAGATGCTGATATCGGGCTGCACCGACCACCTTGACCTGTCCGATCTTCGCCGTCATACGCATTATTATGGTGGATTCCACAATCAGCACCGAGTCATCAATTGGTTGTGGGATGTGCTCGAGAAGGACTTCACGGCCGAGGAAAGGCGATTGTTTTTGAAGGTCTGCTGAAGTTGAATTGTGTGGCGGCAATGTGCTTTTTGGTGGCCCGTTTCCGTTTCGACATGCCTTCGCATACGGAGCATACGCATACATGCCTTCAAACCAGGTCATCGTCAGTGAGAATGCGCCTGATAGCTGCGTGATTTCAAGAAAACAGTCATTTTATGACAATTTGTGACCTATTATTGTGCACTTTCTTCAGTTCGTGACCAGCTGCTCCAAGCCACCGCTGCTCGGCTTTGCCCATCTCGAACCCCCATTCTCGATTCGATGCGTTGAAGTGGCAGATGATCATGTTGGTACACTTTTTACTCACGATTCCAGTGCTTCACTGTCTTGTAATTTGTGACATTTTCCCTGCAGGATCAAGGCGACACGGTGGGCAGTGTGATTCGTGGATTTCTGGCGATGAAAAAACGCGAGCCGGTCACAAGATTGCCCACCAGCTCGACGTGCTTCAATTTGTTGAAACTACCCAATTACAACAAGAAAGCAACGTTGAAGGAGAAACTCAGATACGCTATTCATTCAGGCACTGGCTTTGAACTCAGCTGATTGATATTTCGGATCGTTGTATGGGCGGTATCTACTGTATTTTTGTTTATGCGTTTTTGTTTTCGTGCTTGCATGTGGGTCTAAGTGATTCTCATTGATATTGAATATTAATCCCATCAGGCATGTTGTATTTTTATTTGCTTCGCTTGATGAATCTAGTCCTGAATCTTGCTTGTTCGACTCTACGTCCTTTTCTTGCTTATTATTATTATTATTAGTCTTTACACAAAAATAGTATTATTTTGAACGAACAACGTGCTTTGTTGCGATAAAACTTAACAAATTGTGATCTTTTTTATTCTTTGATCATAGACGTTCACCGACTTCCATTTTTGTGATGGAGCGACTATTTTATCTGCACTGCAGTATGTGGTATATTTATCAATTCTCCAGTTATTCATTTATTTAGTAATGCAGCGCCAGTCAAACAAATCGAGCAGTAGTGAGAGCGGTTCTGATACCGAAGAACAACAACGTCGATCAAAGTTGGCAGATGCGGTCGCACCCGGTTGGACTGTGGGCTCGTCGCAATCTCCACGGAAGCGCACCCATGCTGACAGCTCGATGGCAGCACCGAAGGAGCAAAGCAACAGGTCCAGGTTCACACCCAATTCAGTGCATGGCAACTCCGATTCACTCTGGACATTTGTTTGTAGCAACCGACCATCCGTTGATCTGAACCTGCCGCCTGGCGTTCAAAAGCACATCGCTGACAAACTGGGCGCTGTCTTGGATGAGTGAGTGCAGAATTCGGTGTTTATTTTACGTCGTTACTCTATTTTTGTTCTTGATACATCGTGGTCATTTTGTGTGCAGTTTATTGTGCGGTGCATTTGGTGACACTCCGACTTCAAGTCAAGATTCGACGGCTACAATAAATGGTTGCTTTCAAATGCTGTTTATTTTGGCTGAATTTTTTGTTCACGCATCATGCCATTTTACCTGTGCTTCAGTCCAACAAAAGTCGAGCAACATTGAATCCGTCGGTGTGCGTTTGTTTGCATCAAGTGCAAAACCATTGGATGTCGATGTCAATTCAACCTCTGCTCAATCTGACCTCAATCCGACAAGTTCTGATAGGAAGAGGCCAAAGGACAAGAAATTAAAGTAGGTTTCGTTCGTCATTCAATCAGTCAATGGCAACTGCGTTGCGACGTCAACAGTTTCCCGTGTTTGCAGACGCGAAGACAAAAAACGTCGAAAACAACTGATTGCTGAAGCGGCTGTTTCCAGTGATTCTTTGTTCAAATAGCATTTTGCTGACATTGATTGACAATTATTGTCTCACATTGTGCCAGTGCAATTAAATGTGAATGCCTGTGGTTTGGGCGTTGCTTGGTTGTGTGACTGTTGGTTAAATGTTCCAGATTCAAACAAGAACCTACCTTGAAATGTTATTTTTTCACCTTGCAATTCAAACCTTCAATACTTGTTCGTTTTTGGAATTTCATACCTTGCCAACCATTTTATAATTTTCAGGACTAAATTGTTAACAAAAGATATTTGCCATATCGAAACAAAACATGGATAATCCTGACATAACATCAGCGTTCACGGTTTGTTTTTGTTGCTTTCAAGACGTACTTCGCGAATTGTCACGAAACTGTCACTATCATCAGTGCGCAAAATAGTCTTGATTATGAAAGGGACATTACTGCGCGCAATGGGTTTTCGAAAAATAAATTTATTTTCATTGCAGGGGTTTGACGAAGACGAGAAACATGGCGAAGAGAATGTTGAGCCATCGAATTGTGGTGATCGGTGTGAGCCACAGCTTGAATTTGGCAACGTTTATGCGCATGATTCTCCATTTGTCACCATAGCCGGCAACTTTCGTACGTGTTTGGTTTGGCTGCATTGTCTGTCTGCGATCCTCATCGCATCTTTTGTGTGCATTCCCATTTTGTTGACTTCTCTTTCAGCTCCCCTGTCTTCGGACAGCAATCCAGAGCCAGAGTTCAGACACCCATCAACCATAATACCAAATGGATATTACCCAGACACCCATGTCCTTTCCAACGGAATTACATCCACTTCGAGTCCCATGAACATGTGAGTCACGCCCGGCCAGTGGTATTTTTTAATTTTAAAATCAATCAATATCATGGAATCGTTTGTCGTTTAGGACGGTGGACAGCCAAAGCGCGATGAGCGAGGGGTTCGATTTCGCGGGAATCCATAATCGTTGTCAGTCACAAGAACGCGCTGTGCCAAAGTGAGCATCATTCTCAAAGAACTGGGTCGCACAATCAGTGATGTACATCGTTAGCATAAAACTGAGTCGCAGTGGTTTTTGGGTCACATGGTCATCTGGCGCATTCATTCGCATAGGCGATAACTTGGTTTGCTGCCCCGCCCGTCTGTAAAAATCAGGGGTAATAATTAATGGGAACATGAGCAGGTGAAAACACGCTGCACAAATGTGGCTAACCGAATGCGATCACTCCATTTGCTGGCCAACGAATACATGACAAGATACTGGCCAATCAACAGAAGCAATTGTTGTTTGCAGATCGAGCTGCGATGCCGACATCGACGAATGCAACAGTACGGGTGCAGAATGGCGTCGTCTGATTGTGCCCGACAGTGTGCTCACTGATGACCACACATCTGCACCGCTATCGACCACTGATGCTGAGCCGGACGAAACGTCGAATGTGGGTTGGGTTAAATCTCCGTTTTGTTGGTGGAAGACTGCTCAATTTGTTGGAAATCAGTTCTCCAAAATTGTTGTTGTGACAAATTTCAACCCCATAATAATTTTCAGTTCAGTGAGTTACCGCAAAAAACGGCGGCGTCTGGGCCAGGGTTACATGTATATTTTATAAATCCTTGTGCGATGCGCTTTTTACTCGCAAATTCACTTGCTTAAAATTAGCTTGTGTTACTTGTTAGTCACAAGTATTGATATCCCTGATTCCGAACATTCACTAGCAAATCTAAAACTTTATTACGAATTCAAAGTTTGCAAAAAATCTCTTCGTTAAGGTTGGGAAATGTTGCCTGGAGTTTATGTTTTCAATTTCAGACCCACTCGCCTGTCCCGTCTGTCGAAAAGCTGCAATCACTTCTTGACGACAACTACCATAATATCCCCACCTTGCAATCTGATATGATCGAGGTATCACACCAACAACCGTCCACTTCCCGTCAAAGTCGACCCTCCACCAAATATAATCCGCCAAGATTCGCCAGTCAAAAACAACCCAACCAGTCGCTTTCAGACGCCGATTTCAGCTGGAGGAAGAAAAAGTGCGTTATTGCTGTTTAGTAGAAAACAAAACAGGATGTTCGAAAATCGAATTCGTGCATATTGAATACTCTGTTTTGTTATCACTCACTGTCCATGAGTGTTTCGTCAGTGCTTTTCGATGTCGATCAAAACTTACTTGCTTTACTGGTTTCTTCCTTCACGTAAAAATCCGATTCCAGTGGCAATACGTTTGTTCGCAGTGCGGCCAGTTTCGGTTGCGGGTCGAGTGCAACGCGTTCATGCACTGCCATCGATGACCTGACACTGTCAACGACGGAGAAAGAGAAAATAGAGAAAATCACGTTGGAACGATTCGGGGGCGAACAGTTTATCGACTCCCATTGTCATCTCGATTTCATGTTCAGCAATATCAAAGTGAGTTTGTCTTTGAAGAAAAATTAGGAAAATGTTAGTGCCAAACTTGAAAATGATGTTTTCCTTCAGCAAAAAGTACGCAGCTTCGACCATTACCGTAATGTGACTTCGCCGTGGAGCCCGGCGTTCGGTGGCTGCATCGCCAATTGGTGCGAACCAGGGGCGTATCTAACAACTGGAACTGAGTCCACTGGATGGAGCACATTACTAGATGTTGGTTTTTCATTTTTGCTGAATTTTATTCGAGTGGTTCTCGGTCTGATAGGTTCCTAATTGCATCATTCGAATTTGCACGATTTATATTGGCATGCTACAGATTTTTTTGCTTACCATAAGTACTTTTTGCGTTTCTTCCCTTGCTGTAAAATAGCATGTCAACAACCAAGACCTCTACTTCAATCTCCAATTAACTTTTTATCATGCCGTATTGCAGCACGAGCAAGTGTACGGTGCAGCGTTCGGCGTGCACCCCCATTTCTCCGACCATTTTACTGACGACACCAGGGAAGCGTTGAATAATGTTTGGTCAGATGCGCGCTGTGTAGCCGTCGGCGAGACCGGACTCGACTATTACAAGTTGATTGCTCACGTTTCTTTAGTTTTCTGATACAAAAAAATGTATTTTTTCTAAATCTTACAGCAACAAACTGGACAAAGAGACGCAACGGGCGTGTTTCATCGAGCACATTAAAATGTCGCAAGTCTACGAGAAAACGCTGCTGATTCACTGTCGCGGCGATGAGCCTGGTGGTAGGGGCAACTCGGAAGATCAACTGTACGATATATTGAAAAAGGTCGGGGTTTTTGATCGGAAATATAAAGAAACATGGATTAATCCCATGAAGATTATGAGCAATATCAATCAAACCTGGTGATTGGTTCTATCCGCTTATCCCTTGGGTCCAGTGGTGTCGTTGGGGAGGGGGAAGTTGGGGGGGGCGTTACCCCAACGCCCCCCCCACTTCCGTACCCCGTAGTATCCGGTATCTTGATTTTTTTTCACCCAGGGGTATCCGGTATCCTGACTTTTTGTCCGGGGGTATTCTACCCTACAATTTTTTCGAAAAGGGACCCATCACAGGGTTTATTTTTTCAAAATGGGCTAGTAGCATAAAGCTAGGAAAGTGAAAAATTTAGTAGCTTTTTTCTGCTGAAATACCAATTTACTAGCTTTTTTGGCCCAAATATAAATATTTAGTAGCTTTTACGCTACTGAATTTAAAAATTTGCTAGCTTTTCAAAGTAATTTAGTATCTAAAAAGCTACTAAATTTGGTTTAAAAAAATCCATGCATCACCAAGTTTGATGTCAGCACAATAATAGTATAACTGTTGTTGCATTGCAGTACGCGCAACGTGACCAATTAATCCATCGACATTGCTACACGCTCGATTATGCCCCTGCCAAGCGTCTGATGCTCGAATTTCCCAATCTGTTGTTCGGTCTGACCCCGTTGATATTCGACAAATCCCCTCCGTCGCTCACCAATTTTGTGCGCGAGGTGTCGCTCGACCGACTGTTGATCGAAACGGACGCGCCCTATTTCAAACCGCCCAAGCGATTGGTTGGCATTTTTTTGAACAATTTTTCTTTATTTATGCGGTCTATAGTCTTTGCTGTATCATGATCGGAACCCGCAGTTCTCGGTCACCGAACACTCGCTTTATAGTGGTAACGGGAGGTTAACGGCAGATGGGAACGGAAAAGTTCGTTCTAAGGCTGCCTTCACAATGCATGCGAGTTAGCGATTTTGTGAGTTTGCGATTTTGCGAGTTGCGAGTTTGCGAGCCAGAATTTCACCCCTTTTTTTCAAAAAATCCCACTCCCTCCCCCCCCCAACCCCCCCCCACCCCCCCCCCCCCCTCTCACACACCCCCGTTCCCCTCCCACCCATACTTCCTCCTTTCTCAATAACTTGTGTGCAAAACAAACATTCCGCTTGAACATCATTTCCCTTCAGATAAACTAACTTGCACGTTTTTTTGTGTTGACAGGAGAATGATATAGTTATGGATAAAGACAGCAAACTTGTAGCGACAAAACACATTGTAACAACGATTAAAATTGACTAGGTTCAATTTTAGAAATCAAGCTCATCGAAATAATTATGTTTTCCTGCTAAGGAAAGCACGCGCGCAGCAAACTCGCGTCCAAAATTAGAGCCAATCCTAATCGGCCTTTTGCGAGTTTGCGAGCCGAAAACTCGCAAAATCGCAAACTCGCAAATGCATTGTGAACACACATGCGAGTGTGAGTTTGCGAGCCGCGCCAGGCCGACTCGCAAAATCGCAAATTCGCAAACTCGCATTTTGCATTGTGAACACAAATGCGAGCCGCGCTGGCTCGCAAACTCGCAAAATCGCAATCTCGCATGCATTGAAAAGGCGGCAAAAAAGTCGCACCACCTGGAGGGTTTCAGAAAAAAAAGGGCCACAAAAAAAAAGGGGAGGGGGATTTGAAAACAAAAACCACACACTCCGCCGCACAAAAAAACACCCCCCACCGAAAAAAAAAAAAAACAAAACCCACGCCCACCACACGCGCGGACCGCACAACCCCCCCCAGCTGCCTGGCTGGCTGGCAAGCTGCGTGTGTGTTGGCTGTCCGAATGTTTCACAAGCTGATTTTCGGGTTTCGAACCTGACATTAACTATGGGGTGTACTTAGTGTGCGGCAGCGAATTTGGAAATTTACTATACTTGCCGTAATTATCGTTTCAGTTCCCCAACCTTCATCAATCCCATCCGGGTTACGGTATTGCGGTGGCGCTGAAAATCGCCGAAATCAAATCCATCCCTGTGGCCGAAGTGATACGACAAACGCGCGAGAACACCATCGAGCTATACAAAGGGTTGAACATTCCAAAATCACTGAACACAACCGAATTCTATTGAGCCAAACAAGTCCTGGTAATCTTCCCGTTTCTTACCCCCTATGCCCCATGCTGATCAAATTATTGGGTGCTGTAATATCTGAGTTTCTATTTCTGTGTATTTATGCAGCTCGTACCCTTGCCCGTTTGTGCCTGATAATTATTTTGGTGTACCGGCATGCATTTTTACAATTCGATTCTGTGTTCTGTCTGTTAGTTTTCACTCCACTTCTGCTTCTTTCCTCTCTCCCACTCTAAATATTGTAATTGACAATAATTGACCCAGACATGTTACAGTTTACGATTAAATTTGATTTGTTCTGTTGTTTCAAAAAACTGAATGCATTCTGTTGAGGCTGTGTTTTCCTTGCTTGTTTGTTATTGTTACTACGTCCTGTTTTTGCTATTGCGGTTTTGTGCCCGGGCGAAGAGTATCAATGTGCGTTTGTGTTATTTTTCTTTGATTGGTGGGTTCTTGGTATTATACCAGTTTATTCTGTGTTATCGGCTAAACTGTATGATATTGAATACTCAAGACAAATGTTATATGATAAAAGTATTGGCCCCATCGTTTTGCAGCTTTTTCCGATGCGTTCATAAACCACTGTCTTTGTCTTGAATGCGTTTCCAGTCAACCGTAAAAAATATTAGCTGGCAGACCTCAAAACCGTATGTTTGCGTAGGTTACCAGAGCAGTTAGATACATCACACAACCTGCACTCACACAAAGACGGAACCGGTTCTTTGGATTGGGATTAAGTTGAACAAACGGTCGGAAATATTTTAGCCTCATCTTACCTGTGGCCGAAGCCGGTTCAACATCGTGCAAAAATGATGAATATTGGTTGTTTTTCGGCGTTATTTCTGGCGTGTGCCATAACACAGATCACTGGTCAATCGTCCACTTGGATTAGAGGTACAGTTATCCCATGGGCAGTCTAAACTCCATAGAGTTAAGGCCACTTTATACTTTGTCTCGTTGCGATACACGCAACATTTTCTGAACCGTTGATTGGCTTGTGCGCGCGCAACAGCCAATCAGCGCGCGAGAAAATGTTGCGTGTATCGCATCGAGACAAAGTATAAAGTGGCCTTTAGATGACCGGAACAGGCATTTTCGATACGATAAAGAATAATCACCACCAGGGGTAGAATTGAATAAAACGATCGATTCGAGGTGAAACTGTCGGCCACTTAACCGCATGAAGAGTCACTGTAAAGCAGCAAGTCGACTGCACACTGACTTGGTCCTGTTTGAACAAAGCGTACCCAGTGTGCTTTGCTTCTTGTCGTTGATCCAATCGCCTCGGTCAGATGCAACTGATCCATCCCCCCTTCATACATCAGGCGAGCCCATCGGTCGTCAATGTCGCACGAATCGTGAATGTGCGCGTTTTGGTGCTCGATGTTTCGACGGGCAATGCATGTGCATGACGTCACATGTGTTGGTTAATAGACGATGTATGCCAAGTATGTAGGTGTCCACATGTTTGTTTCGAATTTCTCTTATCATGGCCGGTATTCGGTGTATCATGTTTGATGATAAAATCTATCCGACATGCCTTGGCCACTTGACTTCATCGTGTATTGTGAACAGTTTGATGCTGATGACACCAATTTCGGCCAGTGTGAAGTTTAATTTGGTTTTGGAAACAACTTTTTGCGATGGTGTAATTTAGGCATTGGTAAACATTTCAAACATTTCATTTTGGGATCCTTAACACAAAGAAGTTTTGACCCAGGAAGTCCCGATCCGATTCAGGTGTCCCCCAGATTCCCGATGTCTCCCAGAAAAAGCCCATGACATTAAATGCGGTGTAGGCTGAACCCTAGACACAAGGATAGGACAATGCCTGAATCCATGTAGACATGGAGCCACATCAACGTTGCTGGCATGGCAAATTTGAGGCGTTTTTAGTGATGGAGTTGGCGCACTAATTTTGGAACTTATAGTACGCCAACTCTGTCACAAAAAATACAGCTCAGTATTTGCCAATATAATTCACAAATACCAAAATTTGCCTAAAATTCATGCCAAGTCTACGAAATACGGCCCCTAGTCTTCTGGCGCTGGCCACCTGGGGGACATTCCATACCCTGGGGGACAAGGGGAAGTCTTCTCCCCATTACTAAGTTTCACCCCTCATCAACACCACTCGGCAGCTTATTGTTTGCATAAAGACAGCTTGTCATCAATCAGTTTTCCACTGTGGATCTCAAACTTGTTCATTATTCCGTTTCCAACCGCAGCTACACGAACTTACTGTAACGCTTATTCCTTCCAGAGATCGGCATGGGCATGTCTGGCTGCATGATGCATGAGCAGTGCCATATCACGTGGCCGGGTGCACGTTGTGTCAACAACATCTGTCATTGTCCCTCCAATGCCATTCACGTCAAGACCAGGGATGGAATCGTGTGCTTGGATGATTTTCGTATGTGCTCCTTTTGTGAATGGACTCATACAGACTGTCCTCTTTACTGTGACATATCCGGAACCAGGTGGTTTCCGTCTCGATAAAGGATATGCACTATGCATCTACAAGGTATTATACGTATGAACGATCTAGCAAATAGGGTATGAGCGGCAGATTGGCCGTCCCGTGGAGAACTTCACTCTAAACATGGATTCATTATAAGCAAAGTGAAAACAACTTTAAATTTTTATCCAGAATCCTGCCCATTCGGCGGGCGAGCAGCGGTGTTGAGGGATGAAAATGGTCAAATCGCTCGTTGCACAATCAATCAACGAACAGGGCACATTTCTGGATGTTTGGGTCAGATGCACATGTACGACTGCATCAGGGACTCGACCGCCGATCAAGTCGCATATTTCTGTTGTCCCAATAAAGGTGCCCCATTTATTGGTCTACTTTTGAGACATTTTTCAATTTTCAACATGAATCGTTTTCAGCCAACGTTTGTAGTCAGCCGCCAAATATAATCGGTGCTGGCAACACACGGCCACAAGTGAACCCAACAGATCCATTCCGACTTTTGTACGATTCTCCGTTGAGTGGCGGGATAGCCAGAAGCAGGAAATGGTATATTCTCTCTAAATTTTCAATTGATCCTGATAATTTTTTTACCTGAGATGGATCCCAAATGAGGTACTACGACCGTTCGACCAAGCGTTGTCTGCCGTTGGATCGAGCCTCAGTCGCGTCACCCAATAATTTTCAGACCGAAGAACATTGCGAGAACCACTGTCGATCGTGTAAGCTGATTTCTCTTGAATTTACTTCAGTATTTCGCTGAAAAAATCAGTCAAAAATCAACATCAATGCAATTCCAGCATGTGATCGCGGTTCGCCGATGTTTCAACGGGACGCCGATGGCAAAGTGATACAATTCGCTCAACAAGTACAAATGTGCGCACCTTTGCAGGGATGTGGGGATCCCAATTATGCGTGCACCACAGTACAACCGGGACGTGCCATTTGCTGTCCGACGAGGGGTTGGTTATTTGTTGTTTGGATACCCTCTTCGTAGTGATCTTCTATATACAGTGAATCTTTCTAAATGATATTTCTGCCCCCAATTTATCGCCGTTAATCTTCTAATCATCACTCCATAAACGGGCATATAATTGTGACCGAATACGCTTAGTACCGATACGTGTCACTATGAAGCGAGCAGACACTGTATGCAATTTTGCATTTAATCGTGGATAACTGTTTTGTGTATTCCAGATTTCATCTGCGGGCCGTTTGGCGGCAATCCTCAAGATCGGGGCAGGCCCTATGATGAGGGTGTTACGTGTGGAAATGGGGTTGGCAAACAAACAAGGTTATTACTCCTGGTTATTAACTGAATCACTCATCTCAAAACACTTCAACTAAACAAAGGGTACCTGCAACTTATTACTGTGGTGTACTGAGTGCAGTAATGTTGGCCTGTTTCGCCCTGTTTCGCTGAAAGACCGAAGCGCCAGGACTCGTCAGTGCGAACGCCTTTGGCAAATTTGTCCAAAAAAGGCCTGCTAGCAGATCTTAAAATTGCTGGGCTGTAACATCACTGCCTACAATGTTGCACGCACAGGTACTATTACGATCGAACGATTGATAAATGTCAGTCGTTCACATATCTCGGGTGTGGCGGCAATCACAACAATTTTGCCCGCGAATCCGACTGCATGCGATATTGCTCGCAGGCTATGGAATCGTTGAGGTTCAGTTTTCGCAATTGTTTTTACCACTTTAAAACATTTGTTATGAAGTCAAATATTTTGCGCGTCAGAGACGACGTTGGCATCACTGATCTGGGTGATATGCCGTTCGAATTTGAATTGCCGCCATCCGACATCTACATTCGACCCAGACCGGACAGAATCGGAGGTTGATTATCGGATAAGGATGTCCTAGTTGTGCAAAAATAAACTTTTTCGTCTTTAATCGTTTAGAAAAGTGACAGTTTGTGTGTTTTGAAATTTGACCGCTCATTCGATTCTTTTATTCAAAGCATCTAGTATGAATAAAAATCATGAATAAATCAGTAAGTAACCGATGACGTATGCAATGGCTCACAGGTAGGTAATGGTATTTCACATCGTGCTGTGGCAAAAGGGAACTCAGCACATGCCCTTTGAAAATCATTCAACCATTTCCTGATCCTAACTACAGCAGTCGAACCCTCACACCAGTTATCCCAGCCATCATAATTATATTCACTTGAACAATTTTGACTGAATGTTGCACCTTATACATGGTATATACCTACGCACATCCGCTTTGGGTGCAGAACCACTCAGCGGCACAGTTCATGAGACATGGCAACAAAATCGTTCCGACTTCCGAGCGTTTTTCTTTCCGAAGCTTCCGAGCCCAAAAATTTCTCTGCGTGAGCAGCCTCAGTGTTCGTAAGTTGAGAGCGATGTTTTACACGTTTACTTTGGTTTCCGTCAGCGGACGCCTGTTTACCGCCCATC
>JASAMV010008450.1:0-16926 GCA_030248065.1 Rhynchonema sp. JSB1_4
ACGCTGCGGGGGGCATATGCCCGTGTGTTATAGAAAGGTCACCCGCACCACCCGCGTGCCCCGCGGGGCACTCGGTTTTCGCGGGCCCCTACCCCCAAACTTACTCGGAGATCTGTACGTGGGCTGATACGTCCATACATGCTCGGGCACCACCGACCACACACAAAAACAAGAAAAGCAGCTTGCTCTCTCTCTCTCTCTGCACTTGGCGTGGCGTGGGCGGGGCGGTAAGGTGACCCATGCTATACGTAGGTAATATGTGTCGCTTGACAGACGCCCAAAGTGGCGTATATTGCCATTCCGACACACGCGACCTTCCACGCACTCCTACGATGTAGAGCTTGACTTGCACAATAAATCGTGACCGTATTCGTCCTGGCCACTCTGAAACCAACTGCGGAACAGACGCTCAATCGCTCACACAAGCGAACGGAAAACACTGTGACCTTATTGGCAAAAAACCGAATGACCTGTTAGACTTAATTAACTGCTGTTGCAGGTTGGATAAGTAAATGAGTTCAAGTTTCAGTCCATGCTGTAAAGCTGGAGTTATACTTGTTCATTTTGGGCTTGTAGACAATGAGGACAAATTTTTGTTTGAATCATATTTTGTAATAGCTTTTGAGCACTAACTTCGACCAGCGTAAAAGTTGTTCATTTGGTGCAGGGAAACAACTTTTACGCTGGTCGAAATTAGTGATCCAACGCTGTCACAAAATATGATTCAAACAAAAATTTGTCCTCATTGTCTACAAGCCCAAAATGGACAAGTATAACTCCAGCTTAAGCCTACATATTGGATACTGCAGGCATGCACGTATAATACCTAAGTGGATGAAGATGCGAAGGATTTAACGCCGGTAATGATTAAGCCAAATCATAACGCTCACTCGGTAGCCGATCAGATGCTGAAGCGAAAGGAATTACTTGTGAGACAAAGGTACTGCTTGTTTACCGCCCACGTCTGTGAATGAGTGAAGTGGTTATTGTGCGCCAAACAGAACATGAATGAACCCGTACCGGCCGCACACATACACACACCGGACGAGCGAGAGCGCCACGCATGCGTCAAGAAGAGGCAGAAGAGTCGGTGGCACAAGCAAGTTAGGGAAAATCACTTATCGATGATGAAACACACAGTCTGAAAGAAGAAGCTCCGACAGACACAGCGGAAGCCGGCCAGGCGATGGACACGTGCAAGTGTGGCCTGGTAGTGAATGAAAGAGAGGGAGAGACGGGGATAGAATAGATCCGCCCACGGTATTGTGGCTGAGGCAGCCGTGGCACATAAGTGAAGGCGAACGTATATTATTGCTGGCACACGCCATCATCGCAGCGCAGTCCGCTGCACATACAGTCTTGGCTGCTGTATCCATCCCTGTATGGGTACTGTAAGACATACATAAGTACAGTATGTGTGTGCTGCAGCGCACGCAATCGTGCGTCAATCAAAAAAACCGTCCATGTGCTGCTAGCCATGTGTGCGCCCGGCTGGCACGACTGCATGACCAAGGCAAAAAAGACCCAAGAACGAGACAGAACATGCGCGCGGGCGGTTATAACAACAACTGCAGCAATAGCGGCTGGACGCGCGCGCAGAGCGTGGGCGAAATAAATATGACGCTGAACCCAGGCTCGGGAATGATTAGCGGTATCTTAGCTCATGGGAACATTGACGATATAAGAGCAACGGAAACGAACACCAGTATGTTTTGCAGATTAAAGGTGCATGAATGAACTTTGCAGTTTAGGTAGGCGTACATGTCCATTCATACCCGCGTGCTCGACACACATATGTGCATATCGACGTTAAATGCACGTATACATGCTGTACCTGGACAAGGTAAGTTTTCAGGAAAACAGCAAAACTCGACTGGTAGGCACGGCATGTGGAAGCAAGCAGTGTTCGGAACACGTGCAAGTTTGATGAACGATGGATGGCCGAAACACCCACGCGCACCAGCAACAAGCAAGCCTTTCCAGCTACCACCAGCCAGCCCTTGCATCTAATGGTACTGTGATCCGGTGGTATACATACCTTTGCAGCACAATGGAATGCAAATAAAGACGCTGCTGCCCACCACGGTTACTTATGGGTTTGTTGAGTCGATGAAGCAAAACGAACATACCCAAGCACCCACCCATCAGAGCGCTGGTTGGTTGGTGCACGAGGTTTTGCAAGCGCGGGGAGAGGTGAGCTCTCTGATGCATGAATGAAACTGTGCTGCATATAAAATCTGAATGGATACCAAGAAGCAAAAGAAATACCAGATCAGCTCGCATCCCCACCCCACGCAGATTTGGTTGTTGTTCGAAGCCTGTCGATCTGGGGCAGCTGAATATTATTCAAGGAGACGAAAGGTACATCGAGATTAAAATGAAAGCGAAGTACAATGTTATCCAGCTTCGAGGAGCAACAAGTTCAACCGAAAGATTTTACCAGGGTTTTGACCTTTCCTGGTTATTAACAGCAAAGAAGCACTGAAAGGGTAGCAACCACTGAGCAGAAGTTCAGCCGTCGTCAAAACGTGCTGCTGACGCTGAGTTGCAATCAAGTGGTGGTTGCATGATCAAGACCCCGTCCAGGATGGGATCTGGATTTGGCCCAGACACGGATCGCGTGTGCTCAAGAAAAACGAGGGAGAATCAACGCTTATTGAACTAAAAAAAGTAACAGAGACAGCACAAAAAATGGATCAGCGAAGAAATGCTGCTGTTTTTCGCGCACTGTTGGCCGATCAGTTGCGTCAAATATTTATGCTAACGCAAGCGAAAATGCAGCTGTGCAGGCGTATTTATGCAAAGCAGCAAGCGTGTGCATATTCAACGGTTATATTTAGATGAACAGGCAGGACGCTTAATTGGATCAGATCAGAAGTTTCCAACCAAACATGGACATCAAGACAAGACACACTTAATTTCTGTGGAACTGCGGTTCGTTGCCATGAATCACGAACAAAAAGGATAAGACAGGAGAAATTATTAGATCTGCCGATTAATGTCGCGCACAGAAGTTGCTTTTATCAAGGCACCTTTCCATGTCTAACTGAATTAAAGGTCAAGCTTAATGTGCTTCAGTCGTTGCCTAGCTGCTAGTGCTGTGCTGACAACGCGCAGAACAACAGATTCAGTGGCGTGGCCGCGCAGGCCTTGCGCTGAAACATTAGTGCCTGCGAAAGCACACGTTGCGGCTGACGTTGTGGTTTGCCAACTGGCAGTTCGGTTTCAGTCGATTGGCAAATCCCATGCTCATTTCCAGCGGCGGGGAACAGAATTTATTCAATGCCAAGCTCAATCATAAAACTAAAACCAGGGAACAATAAAGAATGCGGAAACAGTTGTCCCTTTGTATAAATGCTTCCGTTTACCTCAAGTTGCTGATTTTACCACGCATGCAATGCCAGATTAAAAATTTTTTTTTTGAAAACCGAACATGGTACGTATCTAAGCTCAAACACAGCTGGTTTTTGTCATTCGTTTGTTGACCTCACACCCTGCTCCTGAAAGCGCACACGACAATAACCTTCCCGCCCACTACCTACATACTTGCACCGCACCACCTTATAATACAACACAGCAATCAAGTGACAACAACGACCGACCATACAAAAATACATACCACACACATACCGTTCCCGTGTCGTGCTGTTGTTTAATTTCTTCGTCACGTGTTGATCAATCATGTTACATCAGTGGCACTAACTCAGAGAACCATATTAGGGTCTGAGCTAAAATTCTTCTCAAAATCGCTTCCTAACCCCTCACCCTCAATCTTTGGAACCGGTGGATACCGCTTGATTTTTTCCAATGTTCGACGTCGAAAAAGCTCAATCTATATTACGTGATTCACAAATTCCCAAAAACTGTTGCACCGACCTTGCTGGCAATATGGTTCGTTGCTGTTGTCGGCGACTTCGTGTTCATTCTGATAGACGACGTCGGCGCCGGCAACGAACTGAGGCATGAACTGCAGTTGCGCGTTGGGGTGATCACCCGAATCGTTGATTGCGGTGAACTGACGGAATTGTTGATGAAGTTCTTGCGGCGGATGGTAGGGCCGTCGTTCGCCACGACCGAGCCTGAAAGTGAAAGGGCAAAGAATTGGACAGCATTCGTTGATAGAATGAGGCAGTCCAAAACCTCCGTGTTCCACCCTTATCACTTATCCTAATGAATACTGGTGGCAAAATCGATCGAAACCAGTTGAGAAAACCCCTGTTGTGAAGCCCAATGGCGTTCTCGAATAAACTCACAACGTAAAACCGCGTCGAAACTTGCTGACCATGTATCCCACGCTGTACCGAACCAAAATACTAACCAATACTGGGTCATCTAGTGAGAGGAATCACAGCAAGAAGTTGATTCCACTGCGTGTCCGTTTGTCAGTCAATGAGCGAGTGAATGTCAAAGTTTTTTGAGTGACTTTTCCTTAATTTTTGATGAAAGATTGAGATCGACTTCGAAATCGAGATCCAAGAATTGAGGTACGGTCGTTGGTTGACTGAATAAGACGCCCAATCAGTCAATCGCAGCGATTTTGATACTTTTACGTATCTGGAAATGACATAGGACTTTTGTCATATAATTCATGGCAAACACGTTGACTGGGTGAAAATAACGCAAGCGGCGTTCAACAACTGATTGTGATTGTGACGTGTGAATAATGTAACATGCAAGCTGGCAATTAAAATATCAAATGTTTCACGTGCTTCGTGGCTTCCTTGAGCAACCAGGAAGTGCCACACAGAGAAGCATAGCGAAACATTTAATCGAATATTCAAACTCCCGTTGTCCCAGAGAAGCGATGAAAGGGAAACTGAATGAACCAGAAAGTGAAAGAAGCAAAGATAAACCGAACCAGAAACAAAATAATCGCCCAAACCCATATTTCGATGTCAACAAAACTTCCACGTCTTTTCCACGGGTTTCTGCTGACCTGAACCTTTGTCATTATCACATCCCAATGCTTCATCAAACTTGCATTCCCATTGCCATTCAATGATGCATCAGATTCAAGCGATCACACCGAAACTACACAAGTAATATTCCAACAACTTATGTAGGCTATGGCTTTTCGGGTGGTCGCACAATGATCATAAAATTCAATATTTTTCCTGAATGGAAAAATCTTGAGTGGATTTTCATTATGATGGTTGTGCGACAAATATCAGAATGGCTGGAATCCACAAAACAATTTCAAGCTCACCGTCAAGGTCAGAGTCAAAGCCAAAGTTACTGTATGTGCACAATGACTGTGAACTTTCACAAGTTCAAAGTCAAGTTCAGCGTCAAGCTGACCGTCGCTACAGTATACTGCAAAGTCAGATGCTTCGGGCTAATGCTGGCTGATGCAGTGTTTTCTAAGGGCTCCACCAGATAGACCCGAAACCCGAAACATAAATTTTTTCTATGTCCATGTTTCGGGTTTCGGGTTTTGAAAAAAAAACCCGAAACCCGAAACACGAAGCATGATAATCGCAAATGTTTCGACTGACTGTATAAATTGTGCACGTCAGCTACAAGTGGCAAGGCCAAAACATTTTCGATTATCATGCTTTGTGTTTCGTGTTTCGGGTTTTTTTTTCAAAACCCGAAACCCGAAACATTGACATAGAAAAAATTTATGTTTCGGGTTTCGGGTTTCGGGTCTATCTGGTGGAGCCCTAAACGAAGGGTCATCATCTGTGACGCGTTCTTGGGCATGGTTGGACCGTTTTCTCGCAACGAAGTAAATGGAGCGCTTTAGAAGACAATTGTCGACTATTAAAATGTCTGAATAGAGGTAAAAAAATGAGGCGATCACCAACAGCGGTGTAAAAGAATTTGACTGTGGTCAATGATCGCAACGTTATTTTAACAAAGCTTGCTCACAAAGTATTAAAACTGAGAAACAATGTTCTGACCAGTTGAGTTATGTACATGCTTATTAAAATAATAATATTGTTGCGAGAAAAACATCCAACGCACAACAACGCGTCAAAGATGCCCCTTCGTTAAGAAACACTTCCACACTCTGCATCGGCCAGCCAGTGTGTGAGCCAGAAACATCTGAATTTCAGCTTCTGTACCGTATGTGACGGACAGCTTGACGGTGAGCTTGACTTTTTTTGTGAATTCCAGCCATCGACTGCGCTCTGTGATCTTCTGCTTTTCACTTTTCTGTTCCATCAGTAGTGATAAAGTACATTAATCGTTTAAATTCAGTCAATCATTTCACAAACAAACTGCAACGTCACAAAGAATCTATAGGTATTTGTATTGTTTCATGGTGCTCAAAATGGTAGTCCCACTTCCCACCTTTTCGACAAGCATCCAAACCCCGAATATGAGGAAATACTCATAACTTTACAAAATTCAGAAATGATGCCTCCTTCGGCACTTCACTTTCACGCATTATTTGTACCACGGTTTTAATGTGGATAAAAACTACCTCGAAAGTATGCATAACGTCTTGAAGTTACATTGAATTGTCAATTTCTGTGAAGTACAGCGAAATACATATTTGACATCAATTATATATATTTATTACAACAATTGAAAAACTTTCGCGCTCAGCGCGGGAAAATGTCTCGTGTTCAATCTTGACGACGCAGTGAGCGGATTTGCTGGCCACACGTTTTTGATAAACTGCCTCGTCCATGGATGAAATAAAATCAAACGAGTTTTTATTGTTCATGTTTCTTTACTTCACAGTTTCAGTTTCTCAAAATAACTAATATCTTATGATTTGAGCCAAGTTGAATGTCAACACTTTTTCTCGATAGACTTATGCATCTCATTTCAAGTTCTCCACTGAAAACTTTCACCTTTTGGACATAAACATGGTAAAATTTGTATACAGCAGATCGTTTGTTTTTGCAGTTTCGACATTTTCTGAGATTTATTGAAAACGACTTTTGCTTTCGCGTCACGGTTCTTGCCTGCACTCACCACGCATTCTAAGAACTGTGCGTATCAAAGCTCGGTCCCCTGTAATTAAACCAATTAAGTTACAACTTTCGACGCGAAATTTTATTTGGACGTAAATATTGCAAAAATACATACTTAATTAACGTTACAGAATGCACTCTTTTTGCGCGAAAAACTCTACATTCATTGTTCGAAAGATTCCGCGGTTTTGTATGCACGACAAATCTCACAGGTGTTGCGCAAACCTTGCATAAAAAACAGTCGCCGCGTGTGTTTCCGACTTCATAATTCATTAAGTCAATATTACTTGTTGTTTCAGAGAATATAAAGAGATATGTCACCGGTATCGCTATTTCTGATAACGATTGTTGTGTTATTCGGGGCGACTAATGCACAGAATGGTTTGCGGATCTTTCCTACAATGTTTATTTTTTGTTTGTCTTAGTTTCATTCAATGGCTTTTTTGCAGGTTACTACCGATCCTGTGGGGTTTGGCAGATCTTTTTTGTAATTTAGGTTTGTCCAAACTGGCGATTTCCATAGTCCAGGAACAGAAGGGTGAAGTCACTCAAAAGCTGAACTGTTTGTAATACATTGAACTTCAGGTATCGATTGGGATGCTTGGCGTGTTTGGATCGATCAACTAATCGCCAAGGACAACCGTGCACATGTCGATAACACCAACAGCATTCAGGTGGTGGTGGATGCGAACCCGAATTCATTTCAGAAGACCGGCTTGATGATGCGCAAAATTAAAGTTCAGCATCAAAGCACCAACCTTGATGGACGCTTTTTACATGAACAACGTCCAATCCGGGGTTCAGGCGGCTATCTATAGTTAGGCTCAGGCAGGCCAAGTCGGCGTTTGTTCGGGCCCGCATTTCCGGGGCTCAAAATGTCATCATCGTGTGTTTGTGTGTGTTGCAGGAGGTCGCGCCACCAGTGCAAGACGTGAACAGCCGATTTCGCCAATGTTGCAGTGATGATGTGGATGTACCGGATGTGTGTTTGGATCGATGCAACTTCAACACATTGCAACCGAATGTGGTTGGTTCGCGATTGTGTGCGTGTGAACGTGAACAACTTACTTTTGGGAGAATTTTGTTGTCGAACGCATTGCCTGATTCGTAAAGCTAAAGGTAACATGACCTCTAGCGGGGCTGGGCCGTAGGCTGCGTGCGCTTGGCGGATCAGGTAAGGCGTTCAATCGTCGGAAGATAAAGGTTCAAGCATGTGCACATATTGTTCCGCAAATTATCAATTTAGCGTTGAAAACAGTGCAAGCAAGCAGCACGTACTAGTACAGTGAGACCAGGCAAAGATGCCGAAAGAATTGAACACCCAACCTCCCGACCTGACCCAAATTTGAAGCATGAATCTGTTCAAAACGGCACCCCCCTTTGGACTAACGGCAATTTCAGATCCAAGCAATGGTCCTGGGCGGTGACAAGTGCCCCAAATCGGCCATCATTCACTTGCTGCGTTGTGCTGGTGATTACAGCGATCACAGAGTGTGCTGTAGGAATGCGGGTGTGGCGGGGATTGGTATTTTCGGTGGTTCTCTTGGTACTAGGTGGAAGAAAATTAAACACAGGCTTTATTAGGACCTGGTAGTCGGATAAGAACAGTAGAATCTGCGTTGATCACGCGACTGTTTCAATTTGAGGCAAACTTTATGACGCAAATTTCGACCAGTACAGAAGTTGTTCCACGCTGAACAACTTGTGCGCTGGTTGAAGTTAGTGGCTTAAATTAGCAATCTCGAGATGTCCTAAGCTATGTATGTGCCTATACAAAGTCACAGGATTAGCTAATGTACAAAGATCCGGTTAGTTTGATTTTGATCACCAAGTGCGTGATGCAGTCTGTATATAACCACTTCTAAGGATGCGCATTTGACCACACAGTGCCATATGCTTGTACGCGCGGCACAAATATTCCGAAATTTACACACACACAGGTGTGCACCGAACGTTGGCTGGCGATAAGTGTCTGCAGTTCTGCGACGTACGTCCGACACAAAGTGTGCAGGGATCAGGGGTGCAGTTGGCACCTTGTTTGTTGCAGTTGCAGAAAATCAAGGACTGTTTGGCCACTAGATGAAAATAAATGCGATGATCAAACATTATCACTCATTGTTTTTATTAGAGCCTCGATAAAAAAAAATTTGTGATCAAAATAATAATGAGCGTCCAGATCTCAACCGTATGTCAGGTAGACACCTCATTGAGAAAAAAACAGCGCGGAAATGGTGGAAATCAAAACAAGATGATGAAAACATAAAACGAAGTCAAAACTATCATCTACAACACACTATTCCAAGCAAATAACCAAAAGATCGCCAAGATCTCCATTCGAAAACCAAAACAAATCTAATCAATTTTCTTGTTATTATTTTCCGGCACATGTCCATTGCTCATGACCGTGGAATAATTGTTGACCATAAAGTTCTGCGCGGCGCCACCAGAGTAGTGGAAGCCGTTAGCCACTGACACCGACTGGCTGTTCAGGGGCTTGGCTCCGTTCTCAACCATGGACACGGCGCGTTTCTGCCGCGTTTGCGTATCCCCGGCAGCGAACTTACCTGTTTTCGTGTAGTAGGCGGAATGGAAAAAGTGGGCGAACAAGACGAAATAGGTGGCGTACATGACGAAACCAGCGTACAAATTGGCGAATGACTGATCACAGCGTTGACCTTGTAGTTTGACGTAGTACGAGTACGTGTTCACGGCACACCCTGCAAGAATGAGAAGCACACTGGGTGCTGGAACAGATCGAATCGGATCAATCTAATTAGGTATCCGACAGCAATCATCGATTTCGATACTGGTCGTGATCATTAAAAAGTCAACCGACTTGCCAAAAACATTCAACACGAGATACTCTTCAAAATGCAACCAACCTAAACACATCTGAGCCAATTGCATGCAGGTGATGGTCCAAGGCACCCATTTTGCCGGTTTGATGCCCCAAGCCCTGACAGCATAGTAGCTGTACATGAATGCGTGCACGGTCACGTTCATTGTGATAAACCATCGACCACTGGCTGTGTGCTGTTGGAACGAATACCACGTGTACACCATCACTGTGATGTGGTGGTACCTGAACATCTTGCGTGTGAATGATAGTAATGGCAGGTGTCGAGGCTGGTGGTCGGATCTGTCTTGCTTACGACGATGTTTTCTTAATTGACTTGCTTGGACGTCTACGCCAGCCTGAGAGTTCGGACTGGCTTGTCGCCTGCCTATACCTTGGCACTGGTCGTAAACGTACATACATACATGCGGGTGTGCTTTGTGGGCACGTGCTAAGGCATATGATGCGTAGTGCGGTTGGTGGGGTTGCGGTTTCGATCAGGAGTCTAATACCGCGGCTGCCTCGCTCTCGTTAGTTAGAAGGACAGCCCGGGCTAGCCCCTATTTAGTTTGACTCTGAAACTGTACCATCAGGTTTTTTGGGCTAGCCCTGGCTGTCCGTCTGACTGTTGAGACCGAAGCAGCCGCGGTATTAGACTTTGGGCCGTAACCAGTGTTCGAACGGGATCCCGATCCCGTCATTTTGAAAAAGTCAATCCCGATCCCGCCCAAAAAAGTACCGGGATCGGGATTAAGTTTTGAGAACAAAAAGTAAAAAAATATGCTATCATAAAATCGCCAAGCTGTTGTAAGGGCGCGGCCATGCAAACGCGGGCGCGGGTCGCGGGTCAGAAAAATATGCTATGTCCAATAACCGCCCCGTGTTTGCATGGCCGCACTTGCGGGTCGCAGTTTGTGGGTCACTTGAAACATTTATTTGGCTGGAACACACAAAAACTAACCCATCAACGTCCAGCCAACGTAGCACACCGCTGATTGGTTCATTTTTGTGTGTGAGGGCTGAATAAATGTTTCGAGTGACCCGCAAACCGCGACCCGCAAGTGCGGCCATGCAAACGCGCGGCCGTCATTAGACATAGAATTATTGCTGACCCGCGGTCCACAACCATGTTTGCATGGCCGCGCCCCTAAGAGGTGCTCGACGGTTGATTCCGAGCGTGATGAAACCGCAAGTACAATCAATCGCGAACAAGTCGCGCTAGAACTGAACGGTTACACAAAGTTGCTTCAAACGAAGGGACTCAGTGTCGAGGAAATGTTGTCATGGTGGGCAACAAATGAGACAAAGTTTCCGCGACTGGCACGTCTAACTTCCAAAAATCTAAGCGCTCCTCCTACGAGCGTGCCTTTTGAACAGCTCTTTTCCAGTGCAGCTGATTTGTTTGATGACAAAAGATACTGCTTGAAACCATAAAATGGTGAAGTGCTTGTCTTTTTGTCAAAGGCTTTGCCACTGATCGACTACAATTATGATCTTTGAACTTATCCGTCATCCGCTACTCCCGATTTTCAATCGGCTTTAATCACTGTTCCGGGTGTTTATCCATGTGCGATAAACATGTTTCATGGTTGTCTGTGATATTAGCTTGTATCTTATGCATAAAATGATAAAAACTATTGCTTTTGGACTATCTGATCAATCCCGATCCCGGGATCCCGGGTTTTCAAAACCGGGATCTCGATCCCGATCCCGACACTTTCTTGATCCCAATCCCGATCCCGATCCCGGGATTAAAAATGAATCCCGTGTTCGAACACTGGTCGTAACCGCAACCGCACCAGCGACAACGCGTCATATGCGTTTGCACGTGCCCACAAAGCACACCCGCTTATAAGCATGAGAGTTGTTCATCGACAGTTTCACCTACAGTATACATAGGTTTTTTGTCTCAAAAACACTTCCAGGTGCAAACTCTATATGTTAGTTGAAATTAATCTCAAATACCCTTAAAAATGTCACGTGATCAGGGCAGATCCCATCACCAAGTCTGACATTGGCCAATAACGTCTGTACAAGACGTGAATTATACATATACATATAGACGCAAGTGATAAATAAAACCTGATGTTTCGTTTGAGCACAGCAAACATTGGTAGATGCTGGCATGTGAGGGTGGGATGCATAGAACAACGCAACACGCTTGTTAACTGCAATGCCAAAGTCCATACAATACCGCAAGCTCAAAAAAACAACCCACCAATGTAAGAACATCAACTGTTGCTTTCGCAGCACAATGAATATCGTATCGCCGAGCTCAACAATTTTGCTCAACGCAAACACCCATGCCCAGAACAGCGTGATGCCCTGAAGTACATGTTTAAAATGTTATATCTTCCACACTAAGATATATTTCAATTAATAATGCTAAGAATGATAATTGCGCACCTGAGCATAACTGTTGTTGCAGGCGCTGTACCCGTAGCCACGTCCTAGACTGGCAACAAACTCGGGATACATACGAATAGCCGCTGAAACAATGATGCGAGTTTGAGGTTCATCCAAGGCTACAAGGTAACCAATTTTCAAGAATCAACCAAAATCCTAAAAACCAACCAAAAATACTAAATGCAGCGAGCATGGTGTTCCATACGATGAGCGGTGTCGCAAGAGTGAAACGTTTGCGAAACGACATGTAATGCTGCAGACCGAAGATCACCAGCACGTAGATTACGGCCACACTGAACAAGTATTGTTGTGTTGGTCAATATCGAAGTTGGCGATCGATCCAGACTTGCTTCAGTTACGCCACGTTTTGAACTAAGAATATCAGTCTCACACTGGTCAAGCCAGTGATGTCAAAAAGCTTTCAAGGTTGTTAATTCAAAATTGTGACGTGACCAAGGCGGGTTCGATCCGATCATCAAGTTTGATATACATATACCTAGACCTTATGATGAGGATGGGGAAAAAGAGATGACAGGCATTCTGTGTGGCGTTACCAAGGGTCGGACCCAGAAACACTTTTCCCAAACATCCAAAACTCACCCGATGCTCTGAGTCCAGTTCTGTTGCATCCACCGGGTTGCATTCTGCATGTTGTACCCTGACTCAAACGGTAGTATGACGGCATAATCATAGGACAGTGGATCCTTGGGCAAAACAGTGAAATCTGCTTCTTCGGGCTCCATTTTGGTAATTCTTTGAATCTGCAACACTTTGAAACTATGTAAGTCAAACCTTTTTTCTGCTGAGCAACGTTTAAGCAACGCCTAATATCGAACAAGCACCCACAGGTACAAAGTGAAAGCGAAAGTAGGTGGCGTGGCTCGGTGTCGGCTGTCTGGAAATTTCGTTATCTACAATTTTGGGGTTATTTACAGCCAGTTGATCTTCCGCGTTAAGTTCAGAGTCGAGTTTTACCGATTGATTGAAAGCAGTATGTTCACAAATAACGCAAAACGCTGACTGTTTTCCTGTTTGGGTTGGGTTGTTCTCGCTTTGTATGGTTTGCTTTATCAAAACCAGCAAACACGTTGCAGCTTCGTGGAAAAATCCGATGAGAAAACAAGATTACTTTGATGCTCACATTGTACAGTCATATTTTATGAAACTGTCCCAGCAGGTCCAAACCTGGCTAGATTGGATGGAGCAATGGTGAAAACATGAAAACATACAAAATAAACACGCAAATGCGAACGTGGATAAACGGCAAATATTAAATTTCCGGAAATTAACGGTGTCGATGTGAAGCGCAACAGCACCAAAGCAGGAAAAGGCCGTGTGTTGTGTTTATGAGACAAGACAGCAAACCGGGTGAGCATCACGCCACCTCTGTTATTCTCTGGACTGTGGCTGGACCAGACCAGCACAAGAAAATCTTTAACACACGCTGCAGTCAACAGTTTCAATTTTGTCTCCACCATGCAAAATAAACGGCATGCTGCTGTGTCTCTGTTGCCATGTACACTGGCTTGGTCGGTGTCTTGACAAAAATTTTTTGTGTTCCCAGCTGCAAATTTGTGTAATGTTGCCAAAATACACGCATTATGTATGTACATACAATACAATTGCACGTGTGGCAAAAACAAAAATTGGACAGGTTGCGATTTTGCACAGAGAGCAGGCTTGCTAACCGGTGCTGTGCAGATAAGTTCAGACCTAAAATTTTATTTTTGGTGTCCGAAAAATTCTGCCCGGTTTATCGTGAAACCCTCCCTGGGACCATCCGCCCCTCTGAAGGGGTGCGTTTTCAAGCGCGACTGATGGTCCCAATCTCCACACAAGGAGGACCTGGTATTTTCGATGCAGTCGTGTTGTGCGTTGTTGACAGATATAAAAAGGCATTTCCGCATAAATTTTTTCACCTGAACAGAAGTTTATGGAATTTGCCTCTGTGAGCATAACAGGCATGGTATATACCGGTATAATACAGAGGTGTATTATACATTGGGTGGAATTCAGAAAACAAAGTCAAGCTTACCGTCAAGCTCAACGTCAAAGTTCACCGTCAAACTCAACGTCATGTGTAAAATGACGGTAAACTATCACGAGTTCACCGTCAAGCTCACCGTCAAGTTAACCGTCAAGTTCAACGTCAGGCTTGCAACGGGAATGGAAAACTATCGGCCAACCAAACTAGCCTCTTCACAACGTTATAATCAGCGCACGCTGTGCTGTAGCAACACACTACAGCTGTGCAGCAGAGCACTGTCTTTCAGTGAAACATTGTTTTGTGCCAGTGCGAGCGAAACGTTCAGCTTGACTTTGAACTTGACGGTGAACTTGACGGTGAGCTTGACGGTGAACTTGACGGTAAGCTTGACGGTGAACTGGTGAAAGTTCACCGTCATGTTACACGTGACTTTGAGTTTGACGGTGAACTTTGACGTTAGAGCTTGTGTGACTTTGTTTTGTGACTTCCAGCCACTAATCCCCTATTACAACGTAACACCATGCGCCTGATCCGTTGCAATGTGTTTCTCTTTGGTTGCTCTACAAACTTGCTTATGTTGCTTGCCTTGTATTGTCTGACGTGTTGTCAGGTTTATTACTCCAGTTTTGTCTGTTTTTAATGACAGCCGCACCTCTCAAGGACGGACAGCCGCACCTCAGGGGCACCACCCCAGCTCAAGGGAACGGGCACCCACCCTCAGGACCACCCCCTCCAAGGAGCGGACACCCCTCCCCTGGGACCATCTGAATCCTCTTAGAGGGAGACTGGGACCACCCGTTGCGCCCTCCATTTCGGAGCATCCGTCCTGATGAACTGGGTGAGGGACCACCCGTCGCCCTTCTGGGACCATCCGCCCCTCTTACGAGGGAGACTGGGACCACCCGTCGCCCTTTCAACCCCAAGCGCGCCTTTTGGGACCCATCCGCCCGCCTCTTAGAGGGAGACTGGGACCACCCGTCGCCCTTCATTTTGGGACCATCCGCCCCTCTTAGATGGAGACTCGGACCAGCCGTCGCCCTTCATTTTGGGACCATCCGCCCCTCCTAGATGGAGACTGGGACCACCCGTCGCCCTTCATTTTGGGACCATCCGCCTCTTTAGAGGAAAACTGGGACCACCCGTCGCCCTTCATTTTAGGACCATCCGCCCCTCCTTAGAGGGAGACTGGGACCACCCGTCGCCCTTCATTTTGGGACCATCCGCCCCCTCTTAGATGGAGACTGGGACCAGCCTTCGGCCTTCCATTTGGGGGGACCATCCCCCCCATTTACGGGTGGGAGTTTGGGACCACCGGTCGCCCCTTCATTTTCGGACCATCCGCCCCTCTTTAGAGGGAGACTCGGACAGCCCGTCGCCCTTCATTTTGGGCCCATCCGCCCCTCTTCAAGGGAGGCTTGGACCACCCGTCGCCCTTAATTTTGGGCCCATCCGCCCCTCTTCCGCAGAGGGAGACTGGGGCACCCCCGTCGCCCTACATGTTGGGACCATCCGCCCCTCTTTCCGATGAGAAGACTGGGACCACCCGTCGCCCCTTTCATTTTGGGACCATCCCCCCTTCTTAGATGGAAACTGGGACCACCCGTCGCCCTTCATTTTGGGACCATCCGCCCCTCTTAGAGGGAGACTGGGACCACCCGTCGCCCTTCATTTTAGGACCATCCGCTCTTCGATGACTCGGGGCCTCTCCCCTCTTTGGGCCTCCGCCTCTTAGAGGGAGACTGGGACCACCCGTCCCACCTTCATTTTAGGGACCCATGCCGCCCCTCTTTGATGGAGACTGGGACCAGCCGTCGCCTTCCCAGCTTCACGTCAAGGGCGACAGATGGTCTCACATAATCCCTCACAGTCATGACTAGAAATTAAGGATCAAATCTCGTTGCGCCTACAACGTGGTGAATGCTACACATCTCAGTGTGACCGAACGTGGCTGGTCCCAAAAACATTTCGCAAAGGAAGGTATACCGTTAGTCAGGGCTTAAGGTCTGCTCGTTGTCTGGTCGAACAAGCCGAGCCTTAAAAATCAAGAAAACAGTTGTATCTCTTGTCGGCCTGTGCTCTTGTTCACGCCATGTAAGCCTGTGGTGGACCGGTTCTGTTGATACCGTCAACCTCATGAAACCCCTGATACACCTCCCTCGTCTTCCCTAATCCATTGTATCTTACATACATACATACATACAGTTTAGTAGCCAATTTTTTGAAACATACGCAAAAACATAGAGTGTTGTTGGAAATTTTCCAAAATAACATTGATGACGGCGGTCCCAATCTTGACATGGACTCTTTTTATCTCGGTAAAAATACACATAAATAAAAAAACTTGTGATGCAACAAAACCATTTGCAGAGAGTCAATATTATAAAGTTACACCGCGGCACACCGAAAATAGGTTTGCAAAATCTTGAAAAAGGTCCAATCAGCTATGTCACCGAGCCCAAAGCATACACGCCCATATCATGAGCAACAATGTCACTCTTGCGTCACTAAGCACAAATCTGGTTGAGAAATAGAATAGTTCGAGTCTGAAACCGGCCGATGTTTGCGTGGTCCGTTTGTTGTGTTTGGTGGTGAACACAAGACTGCTGCTGGCCGATGACTGCACGGTGTCGCGAACGATCCCAACTGCATACGCAGAGTACGATGTCGTCAGTCTCATGCGGCACGCTCTTGTCTGCATCCATGTAGATCTCGGACCTGGCACGACGAAGCGTTTGAGACACAGGCAAGCCATGAACAGCATAAAATTT